>JBBMOC010000047.1:1156574-1381574 GCA_037975185.1 Centropyge bicolor
TTTTTTTTTTTTTTACCCGAGAAATGTTGACAGACTGTTGTGAATACTGTGGATTTACTGCTCTGTTTTGTTTGCCATTATAAGTTTTCTATTATTATATGCCAGCTATATATTTGTCGTCTAAGATCACCTGAGGATGTTGCAGGTCCAGCAGCTTGTGGTGGACGTGATGTTTGTTCTTCAGTCTTGAGTCCAGCGTTGTTGACGTTATACTTAGTGGTTTCAGATGGAACAAGTCCAGGTTTTCTCCTGTGGTCACTGTAGGAATTTCTTTCTAGGACAGAGTATTCAATCATTTTTAATAGTGATATTGCCTTGGAGCCAGAGACCTCCTCCTCTCCTGACGGCTCCATGGTGGCGTCACTGAAGAATGACAGCACACTGAATCACTAACCTGTATTGTTATAGTCCTCTGCAGTGGCTCGGGGGATAGAGTTTGTTGTCACAGCAGGGCTGAGCCGGTGGCTTTCTGGGCTTGAACAGATGCTGCAGTTTGTGGCAGGAACTTTTCAAATAGACGTCCACGTATGTCCCACGCACACATCTGTCAAACCAAATAAGATGTAATATACAAACAAATGCAAATGATTGTTAGAGCTTGAATCATCGTAGTAACTTTTTGAAGGACCAGTGTGCAGGATTTAGTGACATCTAGCTTTGAGGTTGCACATTGCAACCAACTGAATATCAAGCATGAAGGAGAACCTGCAGTGGCCACTAACTAGAGTCTGTGTTTGGTTTGTCCGTTCTGGGCTGGGTGGACTTTATGGAAGAGGACCCACACCCACTTAGATTCAGGTGATGTTACACCAATGAAAACATAATTAAGAATATTCCCTCCCTGCAAATAGACCCTCTTGAATCCCACACACTGGACCGAAACCTTTATGCAAAAAATATGCATAAGTTCACTTTTTCCAGCTTGTATCATGTAAATATTTGCTGGTTTTCAGAGTAAAATAACTTTTACGAAGGTAAATTGTGATGTGCATTTCTCACTGTTAGAACATTAAGTATTAATGGCTACATTAAGAAAATCATTTGCAGACTAATTGATAATAGAAATTATTGTTACTAGTGGCCCTGGTAGCTATAATGATAATGCAATACCTTTGCTACATGTGAGTTTGGTTCGGAGCATTTTTAATGACCCAAATCAGTACATGAATTTCATGTTTGCAGCAGTGCATGCAGTGCTTTCCCTGATGACCCACCTCCTCCGTGAGAAACACTCTGCCTTCAGTCTTTTCTTTTGGCAATGTTTCCACTCCTAAAACATAACTGTGTAATTTATGATCAGCAGCAAAACAGCAGGTATCCTTCTATACCTAAGTGGCACAGTATGTGGTGGCCCCCATTAGAGCCTGAGAAGGAGGAAATGATTGATCGTCCAATTAAAATGTTCAGTGTTTGTGTACTTTATCCAAGTGCACATGAGTAGGATCCAGTTTGTGCTCAAATCGCCTCATCTTTTAAAACTGTAGGTTGTAACTAAATGTAAACACAGTAGTCTCCTCCCTTTGTGTTTTGTTCAACACAAACCCATTCTTCTTCCATTTACTGCTGAATTGGCCACTGACAGTAAAAGAGGTGATTAGCCACCACCTGACCACAGCTGCCCTGCTGGTTTCTGCCTGAAAACTATAACACATTTTTTTAAAGTATTTTTTCTAACTTCCTAACAAGAATGTTGCCAGCTGTGATATTTGCAGAAAAGCTGTCCGCTGCGGCCATAATAACACAAATTTGATCAAACATAATTACAAGACAGGGCACGCAACGCTGTATCCGAACAGAGAGGGGGAAAGAGAAGTACCTGGTTTACACAAACACATTTCAAAGGTGAATGCTTATCAGAAAGGAAACATCTATATAGGCTGCATACATAGACTATTAGAGGAGCTACTGTAATCCCAGTGTCTGACTTCAGATATACAGTATTTACTTCCATCTCCACTCATCAAAGGAGCTTTAACGCTCTTATCAACTTGAACCTACTGGTTTTGCTGATACCTGTGCTGGAAGTAATTGGCACCACATTCAAAGCCAAATTTGTGAAATTGCCCATCAGCGACAGAAACTAACCTTTGTTCTCGATTCCAGTGTCATCATCATTATCATCATTAGAAATAGCCCACGAGCAAACAGCTTTCTCATTATGTGTGATGTACTGTAAACACATTATACTGGAAGTGCTTTAGGCGACCTGGGGTCCAGCTGCAGGGTTACAGCTAAAACACACATCTGTATATGCACTCACATGCATTTTATCAATGTAGCGTGTGTGTGTGTGGCTGTACAGGAAGTGGCTACAAACAACTACAATCCAGTGCAACATATCTATTTTGTATGACTTTAAATGGCAAACGTGTGTGTGTGTGTGTGNGTGTGTGTGTGTGTGTGTGTGTGTGTGTGTGTGTGTGTGTGTGTGTGTGTGTGTGTGTGTGTGTGTGTGTGTGTGTGTGTGTGATTGGCGGTGGTGGGGATTTGGTTTGTAGCTAATATTTGTCTCGTTAGGGATGAGATATATGATCCGGGCCTCTCTAATGGAAAATGATGGGCCTCATCAGTCTCTGGCTCTTTCCCTCTGCTCCCCCTCGCTCTCTCAGACATTTCCCCACAGTCTGCAGCATTTTACAACCATATGAGAATCTTTAACTTAAAATTATATACTGTCACTCACTAGTCATTTCAGTTACACCATAGACACAGAAAGTAGTCTGTCTCACTGATTTAAAACCTATCACCGTTTTTCTAACTACATTTTACTTGATGTCAGTCGTTAGAAATGCGCCATTTAACCTGTAGGGCTCTGGGTTATGGAACATTATTCTGGCAGTTACTGTAATTCAGTTGACTTGAGTTTCAGGGTGATACTTCTGTCACAACCGGAAATATTTAGTGTAATCGCGGGTCATTAAAGAGTCATAAAATATCTTAATTCAAAGGTAAAAACCTGAGGTAATTTGTATGCGATTCCAAAATCATTAATCTCAACGAGAGCATTTTAAAGATGAGCACACATTTTGACTGGGTGTAGCAGCAAAAGCACAGATGTTACCAATATTATTATCAATGGATTTGTTCTGTTCAAGTGTCCCAGTAAGCGATGACAGTGTGACAGTGAACAACACCAGGACCCTGAAACTGAAGCAGCTCAGTGAACTTCAGCCAACATTATCTCTATTATTTACACCTGTGCTTTTCCTACTGTGACACGTTGAAATGTTGGCAAAAGAGTGTTTTTATTTTTTGAAGAACAGCAAAGAAGAAAGTCTGTGTGACATTTAAACAAGATCTGTCAAACTGGCTTGTTAATTGGTAACTAGACAACACCATTCTTAGATCATTTGATTTTATAGCTGTAGCTTTGGTTGAATTTGTAAAGTGTATCAGCTTGTTGGCGTCATCAAATTGTGTAAATAACATTAACATTAACTGACGACCTCAAACCAAATGTAACAGAAAACTGCTGCCCATCTCTAACTTGTATTCATGCTTCCTCAGTGTTAATAATAAATCTCCACACTTCAGTAAATGAAATGACTATTGATGGTTATCGAGGTGAACATATCAAGGACACACCTGCATTGTTTTTCAGCTCCTCTTCAAGCTGTTCTCTCTCTGCTTCACACATCAATGTACAGCTCTGAAATTCTTCCATCACCTGTATGACTGTGCTCTGTGAGTGAATGAAGCCACAACAATAATATAATAGTCAGCATTATTTACATTTAAAAGAACACCTGACAATCATATGTCTGGATTTGCATCAGAAAATTCAATATGGGGATTTCACTGAAATGTTACACTACACATTTTACACATAAGGTGTATCTATATAAGAATTTTGGAATAACAGGATTTAAGATGAAGTTTCCTATAGCTTTTTTCAACCTTTTTTCATTGTGTGCTACAGGTGAATACCAGTGTTTCATGATGACAACAATGCATGAACATCCTGTGATTTATTATATGATCCAAATTCAAGCCTGAATAGTTTTTCAGAAATGCACTGTATTACTCCATGAACAGTCATTGTGGTAACACCTTTAACTCCCACAAACACTGCAGAGCCCTTTACAGCAGCCCAATCCAACTTATTTCTTGAATACTAATAGTTTTTTTTTTCATTTTACCCAGTTTTTGTAGCTCTTTCAAATGAAAACTGCCAATAATACTTTCGCTACATTTCCCCGAGGCAGTTTTTGTGACATACTTATCAAACATGGCCTCTTCGATATGTGCCACAGGTTAAAAATAAGCCTAACAAATGGCCCCAATCTTTAAACCTATGTTTCACTTGGTATTCAGGTGTTGAGGCCGACAGTGTCGCCTGGGCATCGAGAGGATTTTATTCTTCAATTAAGCTCCTTATCGATCCTTTTACAAATCCCTGTTTGATAGGTTGTTGGGTTTAAAAATGAGTACGTACGGGCGGATTTTGCCATTATTCTCCAGACTATTGTAATTGAAAGTAAACTTTGACCTTCCATCCATTATTATATTGAGACAGCAAATAAGTGATCCTCTTTGTTTAATTACAATTCCTCACTGCAGAGATAATGTGTATTATATTGTTCTGAGAAGAATCATTACTGTGCACTTGTAGACTGAAATGAGGGGCACAGCAAATTATAGCATTGTGATCTGCACATTCACTTCAGACACATTAGTCTTAACTGAAAGGGTGATGTATTAATCAGAACCAAAAAGTGAATGTGGTATTTTGATTTAAGAGCAGGGTGCAGTCATTTACAAAAGGCGCCACATTTTTACCACTTGAGCAGTCGATTCCCAGTAATGGTTCTAATTATGTTATCAATAATCCTTGATGGATTCTGTGTGGTCTTAAATCTGAGACTTGTTTCTCTTGGAAACAGGTCATTTGTGTGTTTATTAGTCATGTGGCTCATAAAACAGATACTATCATTCACCCTCCAGGCCTCTCTTCCCCTCTGCTCTGTCTTTTTCCGCTCGCATTTCTATTTCTTATCTGGTGACTTTTGATTTGTTACTGTGTGTGTTTTTACGCATTTATACGTGTGTGTGTGTGTGTGTGTGTGTGTGTGTGTGTGTGTGTGTGTGTGTGTGTGTGTGTGTGTGTGTGTGTGTGTGTGTGTGCCACTTAATTTCCATATCGGTGCGACGAGGGTGCAGCAGCAGTGTGTTGGACCAGTTCTAATAAGCAGGGCACAGCGAGTCCTGGATCAGAGGCTTTAGCTAATTGTCTCGTTGCTATTCAGGCGTCCAATAAAGTTTGAGAATGCCAGCACGAAGTCACTGACCCGTGAGTAAACAGGAACACACATACATACACCCGCAAGCGCTGTCAGACATGGAGGCGGCTCGTAACACGCCAACACAACACGGAGATGCTCAAAACAGGATGGAAGAATAAAACACAAAAAAAACACAACTTGCACACAAATCTGTCGAGTGTTTAGATGATGCAAAATATCCTGGAGGAGACACTAATTACATTTTGGTTTGTTACCCTACTTTCATCGGTAAAGAATTGGATAGCTGGAATTACAAAGCATTACATTTTGTTCAGACATTCATGGTCCCCAGAGGAGGAATCCTGCTGACCTCTGTGATCACCTGACTTTACCTCAGCGAGTCGAGGTTTTCACTTATCAATTCAATTCAATTTTATTTGTATAGTGCCAAACCACAACAAAAGTTATCTCAAGGCACTTTACATACAGAGCAGATCTAGACCATATGATATTACTTATAGAGACCCAGCAGCTCCCATCATGAGCAAGCACTTGATGCAACAGTGGTGAGGAAAAACTTCCTTTTAACAGGCCTAAACAGAGACATGTGCAGTCAGAGGCTTGGAACATGGGTCCGGACTCTGCAGCTCCAGTGACATATGAACCTGCAGAAAGCAACAGGAGAGAAGAGCACATAATTAGGAGAGAGGGAAGAAGTTGCATTAGTAAGATGCATTGATGGGTTATGAATGGAGGAGAGAGAGAAGGAGAGTGAAGCACAGTGCATCATGGGAAGTCTAGGCCTATAACAGCATATCTCAGCAACTACTGGATACATACTATTATGGTGATCATGTGACTTTTCCTGTAGCGCCATCAGCAGTTTAATGTGTTTTCTTGTGAAATGTCTCGACAGCTGTTGGATGCATTGCCTTTATATTTGCATGTTTCTTTGATAACGTTGATCCCTTTTCCTCTTTTGCTCTTGCGCCATCATCAGGTCAAAATACATTGTCTTTCGACCAAATAGCTGCAAAACTTATAAGCGAATTGTTTAAAACCACAAACCAGTAGAGACAACGTGACATGAAGAAACTGACCTACCACAGCCAGGTCTTTCTATGCTCTCTATTTCTGTACTCGCAGAGGCACAGGAAGAAACTAATAGGAAACAAACCCAGACAGGCTCTTGGAGATAGATTATGTTTGTATGAGTCATTTCCAGTCATTTGGCTTTGCCAAACTGGTTTTCTGATTGAGGAAAACAATGGAATCATTTACGTTCCGCTTGTTAGACTCTTCCCTCCATCTTTTTCTTTGACTTTTCTCCATAACCACACAACACAGCCACTCTTATTTTCTTTCTCATTTCTGCCTGCTTTCCTTTGCTCTTTATTTTCCTTCCCCCTCTCCCCCTGTTCTCCCCTCTTTTTTCCCCTCCTACACCCTTTGTCTTTCACATATAGCCTGCTGTCTCCACACCTTTCCTCTGTCTCTCATTCTGTTTCCCTGCAGAGTGAGACAGAGAGAGATGAAGCGACCATATTGACCGGCTGACATTTCTAAAGCTGACAAATGTCCTGATGAAATAACACGGATTCACTCAGCCTTTCTCTGGCACCACATTCTTTTTTTTTTGGTAGCACAGTTGCCTTCACAGCACAGCTTCTATGAACAATAAAAAAAAGCACCCCTGAGTGCTCTTTATGCCCCTTTTTATGAGATAGATGAAAACATATTTATAATCATACAAAACAAATCCCATGTGCCTGTTTTATTTGATTCTGAATCAAAATGTATTTTTACCATAAAAAGCGAGAACTCAGCCACCATTTTGCATGCATTGTCCCCTTGGCTGCTCACTGTGAAAGACCTTATTTAATATCCTAGGTGGTTGACGGATATCTGATTGTACTTGTGAGACCTAGCAATAGTGGGAGAAGTATTGAGATGCTTTACTTTGCAAAATTTGTCATACTGCAGTGTCAAAATCCTCTTGGTTACTACTGATGCATTAAAATCTAAGCAGCAATTTAATCTTGATTATTAATTGAGATCTGAGGTAGAGCAATTTTTAAATTCTTATTATACGGTTATATACAGTCTGCAACAGCATGATCATAGATGTGATCATATATTTTGGATATGAAAACCTTGTAGTCCACCAATAGAGTTGTTCTCACTTATTAGTACTTAGAGTTTGGCAGCAACTTGTTACTTGCAGAGCCTTTAATTTGGAAAGTAATGAGTAGCTGCAGTCATATGTAGTGGAGTAAAAGTACAATAGTAAAAAAAAAAAAGTACTGTGCATCTGAAATGTGGTCAAGTAAGAAGTATAATCACATTAAAGTACTTCAATCTGTCATCACAGATTACATTTTTATCAGATGAGTCTCGATTCGAGCAGCAGAGATGTATCCCAGTCATTTGTTGGATTTATGTGAGTGATGTCTGTGGTCAATTAATACTTCAAAGATGCGTTTCTGATTCACCCAAAAAAGCATAACACTGAGGAAAATGGGGACGTAAGCTTAAGTCAAACATGACAGAAACAAGAAAAAGGTGCATTGAAGAAGCTGTTACAGATGCAGTGATATAACAGGGTGGTCTGGAGAAAGAGTGACATCTAGTGGTGATGATGGGATAAAGAGCTCAGTTCATACATAAACATCAAATTGTTATGTGTAAATTGCAGGTTATGTGAGGTTCAGTTCAGTGTTAGTGATGTAATGAACTGAAATGTTATAGCTATAATGACTTTATGAGGAATATAATGAGGCAAAAATCCACTATAAAGAGTAGCACATTTTGATTCTTTCTATATATCACAGGGAAACAAACATTAAAACATGCATCTATAACCCTTTCTTTGTAGAACCAGGAAACTACCTGAGTGGTTCAAATCATTGTTCCACCCTATTAAAACACAATACTTAATATGCTTTAGGTGGTCAAGTGATGAGGGATTATTCATTGACAACAGTGAAATACATTTTCAAGTTTCTGACCTGACCTTATGCACATAATACATCTTTTTCTGACATGGAATAAACTTAATCTTTCACACCCCCTGCCATGTATAAAGAGCTCTCTGTTTCAGCTCCATGCTGAAGAATTCTCCAAACTCTCTCTCTTGGCCGAGGTTTTGGATTTCACTCTCAACTTGTTAGCTCGTTTGGCCCCGAGAACCGGGATTTACAAATCCTTCTCGCACCAAGTTGGCTCCGGGGCCAAGACGGCTACGTCACCCACAATCCCTAGTGGTGGCCATTACTCAAAGCTATTCATACGAGCATAGACGCTGAGCAGAATGGGAAAATGATTTCAACATTGCTGAGAGGGAACAGCTGCAGCTTTCTGCCGTTGGAAGATGACAGATTTCCTTTTCCCTCTTCCTCTCACTCCGTCCCTCTCACTCACTCTCTTCTCTACTTTTGTCTCTTAATTTTCTTTCACTTCTTCTTCTTTTTCCTCATTTTCTCTGTGTCATTGTCATTATTTAAGGCCTGTCTGCTGCTTTTTCTCCCTCACTTTTTATTCCAAATCTCTTTTTCCCCTTTGCACACACACACACACACACACAAGCATGAACACACACACAATTACACACAAGGGAAACCCAACTCTGGAAATACATTCCCAGAAATATTAGTCCAAGGAATTTTAATAGGGCCCTTTCGCATTTTAGCTTTGTAAAAAAAAAAAAAAAAAAAAAAGATTACTGACATGCTGTTCACTAACAGAGTGGAACAAAGTGTGTGTGTTACTGCATGTGTGTTTTTACAGTATGAACCGGCTCTGTCCAAATGTCACCACAAGTGCGGATATCCAGAGGTTACACTGCAAAAGCTGTCATTTGTGAGTAAAGTTAGAAGTGTGTTTTTTCTGTTAGTTCTAAGGTTGGAAAATCGGCCGGAGTGTAGCTGTTTACTGCGAGCTCTTTGCTGGTAAAGATTTCTATGTGTAACAAGTTGCCGAATCTCTAAATAATCACAGAAACTTGGAAGCTGCTGCCTGGAGATAAAATGACCTGTGGCACTTGGTGAGAAATGTGAACTGGGAGTTTGTAATGGACTGGACAGAGAACAACTACAGTATGTTGTGCACTTTGACACACACTCATGTGCACACACACACTCCTGTACAGAAACCACCTTTTTAGGGTATGAATTTCAGAGCTGAACTCATTTAACTCCCCTTCTTTCTGTCTGTGTTTGTGCAAATGTGCATGTCAGTTTGTGAACAAGCTTGCTTGTGTATGTACTGAGTGTGTGTGTGTGTGTGTGTGTGTGTGTGTGTGTGTGTGTGTGTGTTAGTGGAGCCACATCTGGAAACAATAGAGCAGTAGATGCTGTCACTTTCCCTTTACCTCAGGCTTTTGAGTGAATTCTTAAACAAACACTCAATTCACTCACAGTAAATTACAGGAAGGCAATCTGAGCTGCAGACTTAGATATTTGGACTCTCTTTCTTTCTCTCTTTTTGCCGACAACACACACACAAACACACACACTCAGGCATGCCCAGCATTAATCAGTTTCTCCAGATGCAATTTTACCCTGGTAAATTACAGCCTAGCGTGCATTAAGTGTAATTGTAAAACCAAATTACAACAAATTTTGAAGTGACAGGAGGTGTGTGTGTCTCTGTGAATGTTTCTGCATGTACTGTAAGTGAGCATCTGTGTGTGTGTGTATGTGCGTGTGTGAGGGAGGTTGTAAGTTCATAGCTGATGAGATGTGATTGACGGCACAGTCGTGTTTACACAGTATAATCACTGTGTTTCCACTGTGGATTCAAAACAAATTAAGTGGTCATGGAGAATTTCTCATTCTAACCCAAAGTAACTGTTGAAAAAAAAGCGCAGATTAAAACAGAGGCACTGCTGTATGGATGTGTAGAGTTAACTGGGTTAAGAGGCTGTGAAGCGACTGCTAAAGAGCGTCAGTGTCTCATAAAGCACCAACACTTCATTTGTCTCATCAGACAAGAGGTGGCAGCATTGTTTCATTAAGCGAACACAGCTGAAGACGTGCAAAGGAGTAATAGATGCAAAGTGACAGTAGAAATCACTCATTCATTCATTCACTCACTCACTCACACTCGGCCCAGTTGTGTCTTTTAGGAAGCATGAAAATGTCCATACATGACCTAATGAAGCGTATGAGTCGTTAATCCCTCATCTTTAACGCCTGAATCTATGACAATGTATGTCTTTCTAGGAGTAATTCTATTTAGAGCTGAAGAGAGTCATTTATTTTAAGAATTAATTTTTTTGACATGTAAAAATATCACGCAAATGTAAGAATTTGCTGCTTGTCTTTGTCTAATTTAACAGAATGACTTTGGCTTATGAAATGTTGGTTGGACAAAACAAGACATTCAAAGATTCCACTTGGCATTTTTCATTATTTTCTGACATCATTTGGACCAAAAGATTTATTGGCTAAACACAAAAAAAAAAATCAGCAGATTAATAGATAATTAAAATAATTAGTTGCAGCCTCATTGATCTTGCACATAATTTGAAGCACACAAGCTTCGGTGCACAAACAAGTAAAATTGCAACAACATGTTGGAAACCAAAAAGTTTTTTATTCATCATCTTCTGATACAAAAGTGTTTTTAAATAACAAACAAGTTTTAACTTCTCTGTCACTTTTTTTTACAAGGATAAATTAGCAATTTCTTTATAATACACTGATGACATCATCAAGACAACACATTTTCTACACAGAGGAACAGTCTCGACCTTAAAGGCTACGATCAGCGTTGGCGAACAGGCCCCAACATTGATTCCTATCTGGGCTTCTCAAAAGCATTTACAAATCTGTATTACGAGTGGTTCTCAATCTTCATTAGGCTGTGGCACACGCTCGCTGTGTTTTCGAGACACAGCTCTTCAGTGATTGTTTGGAAATGTCACCTGAAGCTCAGTGTGGTCATATGAGAGGAGATGGCCAAGACATTAAGACAGTTTAAGAGGGGAAACTGCATTAGCTCAGAAGGGGAGGTGGTCAGGGGTTAATTTAATTCTCTTTAACTCAATGTAATGTTTGTTTGGCTTTGGAAATTTAATAAGTGTGCCAAGGTATGCTGGTTCGAGAAGAACTGTTTTTTTTCCAGGGTTGTAGGTTTCAGCAGAAACCTTCAAAAATATCGCTGAATGCAATAAGGCTGCTGTTACATTTAACCTACTTTGGAGAAAGAGCAGCCCAGACTGTAAGAACGATTTTCTGTCCCATTCTTAACATTAAGTTAAAGATACCTGCGACAGGCTGTTTGAGGCACTATCTGGTTTCATACGACACACAGGGAGGGCAAAGCTCCAGATGATTCCAGCCCTTATACATTTAAATTGCCCAGAACAGAAAATTTTCTTTACTTAAATGCAGAAGGTGTAACGTGACACACACCCTATGTTTTATACATTCAAAGACTCACTGAAACGCAAGAGCTTTGCTACGATTGTCAGGCAAATATGCGGTGCAAGGAAAGGGTTGCACGATTTGGTGAATGCAGCAGTAAGACATGATGGAGCTGTAAGTAAAGCTTATAGTCCATCCTATGAGCAGTTATTGGGAGAGACTGCAGTGGTCGGAGATTAGTTATTGACAAAATGCTCTGCCGGAGACTATGAATAGAAATCTTGTCTCCGTCATCCGTGAAATTCTGAAATGTAATGTACAATAATCTTTTCCAGGGACGACTTGATTGTCTGGGAAATGAGCCATGATGCAGCAGACAAGGTTAAAGAGAAACAGGCAGACAGTGGGCCTATGAGACAGACAGACAGACAGACAGACATGTGGGCAGAACAGACACGGCCCCGTTTCATTGTGCTGCTGTGATGGCTTCATCGAACTGACTGCGATTTAAGCAGAAACTGGGAGACATACACAGACAGACTGAGAGGAGACAGATACGGCCTCTTATTACTGGTGTTTCTGTTTTTTTCTGATGGTGCTCATACTTCATATACAAGCTGGCGGATGAGAATCGTGGGAACTGACTCCTCTTGGTGTATACCTGCATACAGTATATGTGCATGTGTCTGTGGCAGTTGCATAATGTGTCTTTTGGCAAGTGATTGTCTAATAACCTCTAATTCTCTAACCTGCCTCGGGTCCGATGTTTGGAGAAGAGGGCAGAGGGAATAATTTAATTTCCTGGATTTCATGGTAACTTGAGAGCATATACAGTACAGGGTTTCCAAGAAGAAACATCACTGGAAGCTAGCTGAGCTTCTGAGGTAAAACACACAACCTACATTTCCCAGATGCCTCAGTGCTTCCACTTTTATGGGTCAATCAAAAGTAGCAGCCAAGGTATTCAATGTGGCATGACCTCATAGTCACCATATATTTTACCTAAATGTACAAAATGTTTAAAAAAATAATCTCTTTATGTTTCTGTTTGTCTTTGCTGTAAGAAGAGTGAGCCGCAAAAGTTATTTTTTGCTGCTGCATTCATACTGAAAACTGACCTCCCTGTTCAGGCCTCTCTGCAGATTAACATAGTGTGTAATGATTCCTTATTAGTCCCAGCACTGCCGTGCACTTGTGACAAGCACAGATACTTCACATATGTATAAAATTATAGTGCATTATTACAGCTTGGAGCTGTTTTTCCAAAAAATTCTGAGCAATAAAAATCACCTGCTCTTTTTTTATATTGTACAAAAGGTAATAAAAAAATTTTGAATTTAAAATAATTTAAAAAAATATTCTAATGTTCAAATGTAAAGACATCACAGATTTAAGGCCATATTAGATATGTTTGAATCAGATTTTTAATTACTTTTGGTCTGGTGTTTCAATGATTTTTCATTTTCCTGCGTGGACGTAAAAAAACCCACAGGGCCTAAAGTTTCAGATGCTTTTGGGAAACGTCAACCTACGTCTGTATCATGTCTGCACCACAATCCTCCAGTGTACAATTCAAAAACTTCAAAAGACCCTATGAAGACACAACGGTATAAGGGTTACTGTATCCAGCAGGTTCAGTCTCTTCTGCTGAGGGCTCTGGAGAGGAAAGAGAGACAGAGAGGTAGACGTGGTGCTACACAGCTTATTGGTGTGTCTGCTCTGCATATTCTGCTCTGCCTTTCCCATCTCTCTTTCTCCTTCATTTTGCTTTCTCTGTCTCTCTGGGCAAAGGAAGTCTAACAGAGGTAGAGAGGCTACTGTTGCTACTTGTGGACGACCCGGTCCTCCATTTTTTTTTCTCCTCCTGAAGAGGCACAGGGTCGGTCAGAGGGGGGGGTGAGGCATGCTGACGCACTCTCCTCGAGCTCTTATGATGCAGATACATCCAGTGGCTTCCTTGAGAAACTCCTGCTGCGTTCCCTGTGTCACATTGCTCGTCTCCCTCTCATCTCTTTTCTCTGCCCTCTCCGTTTTCTCGTCCGGCAGAGCGAGTTTCTGTGAGCGAGAGAGAAACAGGGTAAAGTCTGGTCCTGTCTCTTCTCCTCACACCACTGTCTCGTTGCCTTTCCCCGGTTTGATCCAGCCCTCGCCCGGCGCCCTCTTGCCCCCCCGGCTCGCCCTGCTGTCCCTGAGCAGGCGGGCGGAGCAGCGCTGCCAGGTGTGGAGGGTCTTCGCCGACCAGATCCACATGCCTGACGTGATGCCCACGAGCAGCGACATGAAGATTCGCAGCATCTCTGATGCCACGTATGAGTCCCGGGGGCTGGCCCTGAACTCCCCCCAGTGAGAGAGCTGGTAGAGGTAACAGCCGATGACCGTGGAGGCTGGGACGGTGTAGAGAACAGAAAACACTCCAATCTTCACCATTAAGCGCTCCAGCTTGTCTGTTTTGGCACCGTCCTTCTGCAGATTGGAGCGGATCTTAAAAAGAGCCACCAGGCCAGCACAGATGAACAGAGTGCCTGAGAGGGAAAAAAATCACATATGAGAAAACAATAGGGGCATGTCATTAAAGAATGGAGATTATACATATTAAAGCATGAATGTGGGGAGTATATAAAATACAATTATAAGAAGTCTATTGTCAGAAGTAAAGATCCCAAACAAATACATAAATCCTGTTGTAATTACCTATTAGAAGGTATGTGGCCAGTGGTGCCACCACAAAGCCTGTGAGCGCCTCCTGCTGCTGGTTGCCAACATAGCAGAGCCCCGTCAGGTCATCTGCATCCACCAGTCGCATTATGAGGATTACTATGGTTTTAACTGCTGGGATGGCCCAGGCCGCTATGTGGAAGTAGGAGCTGTGCATTTCAATAGCTTCGTGGCCCCATTTCAGTCCAGCAGCCAAGAACCAAGTGAGGGTCAGGATCACCCACCTGAAAGAGAGCAAGACGACTTCTATTAAAAACAATTAGGCAGACCTGTAGACTTTTATCGTAACTAGTTCATCGTGACACTAGAGTAATGAGTTATATAACGGAGTCGTGATCACACAGCATTTTAGGAGAGAGTGGAGTCCTTGGGCTTTTCAGTCTGCTGCTCTTCCACATGGGAAGAGTGAAGACAAACAGGAAAACGAGGGCAAAGTGAAAAGGAAGAAAAAGAGCTGTGGCAGCAGCGTGTTTCCACTGTGACCGTAGCACAGCATACACTCAAAGTTTTTTTTTTACAAAGGCTGCCTTTGTATGTGGAAATTAATCCATGTAGTACAGAGGTTATGAGACAGGATAGTTAGACTTTTAAAAAAACAGGATGCAAGTCTCGTGTTGCAATTGTTCCCCCTGAAGTCCATTCATGACAGTTGATGACAATGGGACAAAGAAACGAAGAAAAGTGTGTGTGTGTGTGTGTGTTTGCACTAACCAGAGCGAGGAGGCCATGCCAAAGAAATAGAGCAGGAGGAAGACTATGGCACAACCGGTGCTCTTTAACCCTTCTTGGACTAGAATGGGCACCGCTCCGGCATCCAGGTCACAGGAAACACGCTCCCTCCCCAGAGTCAGCCGCACCTGCAGGACAGGGCAGAAAGTGACAGCAGGGAAGGAAAAATACAAAAATATGAAACCAAGAAAAAGACACAAAATCACAGACTGAAAATCAGATGTTTCCATTTTGATAAGCAGTAAATGATTAAATCATCTGTATTTAGTGACGAGTTAAAAACAACTACTGATAAAGTATCTTATTCTTTTTTCTTTACTGATTTAATATTTCAACTGACATTTGTATTTGCTTTGGTTTGTTGAATGTGGAATACATTTTGGTGAGGTGACCTGATTAATCTTTCCTGTCTTTTCTAATTTATTTTATTTTATATTGTTGGAGTAGAATAAATCTCCGTATCATATATCCAGATCTATATGGCTTATAAAATTCAAAAATACAACATAATGTGCAGGAAATAGTCCGTACCATATTAACCCTATTAATTGATCCATTTATTTTATTACTCAGTATTTTGACAGATTGTTTTTGTATCCATTTGTATCCATTTTTCCTCCACAAGTGAAATTCAGTTAGACAATAAAATACTGACTCTGCCACTTACCAAGTAGGCGACACTGTACAGATTACAGCACATAGACAGGAAGATGATGGGCCTCTCAGGGTAGGAGAAGCGCTGCGAATCCAACAGAAAGGTCAGGACTGTCAGAGTGGTCGACAGGAAGCACAGAACGGCCCACACCGCCATCCAGGCGTCCGTGAACACTTTGGCCCCCCGTCGGTAGAGCCCGCTGTCGTAGCCGCACTGGAGCGTGCAGCTCTCGGTTTGTTTCAACCAGGTGTACTGGTCGGGTGCAGATCCCAGCGCCTGACACTCCTCCTGGTGGTGAGGGTTGCGGACGGGTTGGGGTGGGTCCTCGTCCCCGGGACCCTCCATACACATGTGGTTGTGGTCGTTTTGAGGTGGGAACAGGCTGCAGTTGAGCACCTGGAGAGGAGGCATGATGGGAAATGGCAATGTGGTTGCTTATAACGCTTACTTTTCTATTAATTGACATGAATGTTATGTGATTATTTTTTGCCCTAAAAGAAAGTTTTGTCTGCATGCTCTGTTTACTGTATCCTGTTTTCCACATCACTTCACATTTGCTGATCTATGTCTGTGTGATGATGTGACTCACCTCAGGCCATATGAAGCCAAACTCGTGGAGCACCGGGAGGCACTTTTTCTTGACGGAAAGGCACATGCTACCACATGGACCGATGGGGATGGGAACCTTGTCTGTGCACATGGGCACATAGACTGAGCACAGGAAGAACTGGAGGAAAAGTGAGACACGGGGTTGAAAGTTAAACATGTGTTCAGCAGTGAGATTTCACGCAGTGAAAGAAAAGACACAAAAGTAGAATGACGTTAGACTGTTGGTACTATTAGAATAATGTGTGTACATTTTCAAATAAGCTTCTTCATCTAGAGTGTAAAAAGAGATATGTAGAGGAGTCAAAAATGAAAATACACCGAAACAATTTCAACTTAAGAACATCAGAGTGTAACAGTTATCCAGTGTTATGTCATATTTCAGCGCAGTGCTTTGTAGGCTTTGTTCCAGTTAAGTTGAAGCGAGCAGTGAATCTGAAGGTAAATCACGTCAGTGGTGCAAGGCTTGTTAAAGAAGTGGAAACAGCACTGCGACTGCCCCGTGGGCCAATCTTTCTATATATTACAACAGGATTACAGCTGGTAGGTGGATAGACCCCAGTCGTCTCACTTGTGGATCCTCCGTCTACTTGCATAAACCGCTCACTATCCTGCTGCTCTGTCTGCCTTTACTTTCAATTCATTGCATCACCTCGTCTTAATGGTGGGTCTCTATTTTCACTTCTCCTAAGAAACTCCAAAACTTGAATCAAAACACCGCGGCCGACACCAACCTGCTTCCAAGGTTACACATGCAACTGCTTGTCTTTAAAAACAATATGTGAACTTAACAACACAGGGGGCATGTGCCCTGTAATGCTCCATAATCCCTCCTAATCCAAGGCTCAGTTTTCTGTCCCATGGCAATGGTTTTGAAATAGATACAGTATCTAAGTCAGGGTTATAAAGATAGTGAACGGTCTGAAGTGACGTTTGACTGTTTTGAGGTGGTGGTGATGTGAGAGGAGAAGAAGAACTCTGGGGTTACAAAAGGTTGCAATTTTAAGTGATTTCATGCCTTTATGTTGAAATCCGTCTGAAGCCGGAGTGTAAAATTATGGCAGGCTCACGATATGAAAATACACAGAAGCAGAAAGTACAGTTCATTCGGCCACCTCCAGGTAAAGGAAACAAACATGCGCCCCAGGAGCCTGGACGAAGGCGATACCCGACTTTAAATGCTAAAGCGTGCCAGAGTGAAGGCTTCGCTGCCATTTTTCATATCAAAATATTTAATAGGCCGTAATAAGAACAAAATGTTTTGGGGTTTTTTTTTGCAGCCTTGATCCAGCGATAGAGAAAACCCAGCTTGAAATCAGCCCTTGAACGGAGCCCAAGTGAAACATGAATCCAAGAAGGGTGTCAAGGTTGGGAAATAAATACACACAGAAACATTATACAACTCGAACTTTCTGTGAGAATTTATTTGCAAAGTAAACATGAAAAAAACAGCATCTGTGCTCATCTCAATCTTCGGCTATAAAAATCCAACCATGACAAAAAAAACTACAGGAATGAGAGATATAGAATCAGTGCGCTATTTATGTTCAACCTTTACTAATGTTTCTACTTTGCCAAAGAGGCCGACTCTTCTGATTCTCAGTCTAAATCATGATATACTAACTCCTCACTCTGTAAGTGACTGTGCGGGAAGTACGCGATGTCAAAATCAGTTATCTGAGTCAAAGGGAACTCCCCTTAAACCCAATTTGTTCCACTGTTCTCTGATCAGTATCTGGGTTGTAGCGCAGCAAATGGAGCAGACTGGCTGATCTGGAGACAGTTTAAGTTTCTCACCACAAATAGAGATTCTTTGTTCCCAAACTGAACCGCACTTATTGGAGTTGTCCCGAGCAATTTGCTGGCCGATTAGTTGAAATTTTAAAAAGTTAACAAAGTTGCCCTGTGTGTGTGTGTGTGTGTGTGTGTGTGTGTGTGTGTGTGTGTGTGAGCTTGAGTGGAGGTCCTGTTTGTCTGCCTGCACATGATTCAATTTAAACGCACTCTATGAAGACAGAAGATATGGATGAGGGAAAATAGACTTTTATTTATCCCAGGGGAAATTCTTGGGCAGCAGTTGCAAGTAGGAAGGGAGTGTAATCTTAAATTAGATTTCTGATATTTCCCACAGTGACTTATGGGTAATCTACCTGCAACCGTAATGTAACACGTTCTGGGTGTTTTCCCCAACTGTTGGTAACCTGAGTGCTGTCACTTCACTGCTAAAAGCTGCTCCGGTTACTCGTCAGGAAGCCTCCCATTAGAGCAAATGTTGGGGGATATGGTTTCCCTTTCCCCTTTCTTCCCTCTTTAGCATGAGTGTGTGTGTGTATGTGTGTGTGTGAGAGAGAGAGAGGGAGAGAAGGGAGGGGGGGTGTCAGCTAATCTTACAGGCCAATTTTCAGCTGGAGGGGGGCAGTTTGGTTTTTATTCTGCAGTTGCTCCTTGTTCAGTCTGGCTGTGTCATACACACACAAATATCTCAAACATCTTTTAATATGTGTGCAAAAAAATTAACCAAGCTAAGAAAAATCCCATACGTTCCAAAACCTGCAAACATAGCTTCCTTTAAATTAGTGACACAAAAAGCATCTGGCAAACTTTTTTGTGTGTCTATATGTGCAGATGTCTGGGTACCATCAGCTGTGTGAGGAGAGGGCATCTCCTAATAAAAAAAAAAAGAAAAGATTCCAGAAACAGTAAACTCTATTCACTGAAACAAATCTGATCTATGTTGTGTCACCAGCCTTTCCAGTTATAATCCAAAGTAAAAACCCTTAAGGACATAGAATAGGACCAATCTATTTTTTTTCTTCCTTACATGGTGCATGAGGCAAACAAGCAGCATTTGTCTCAGGACACTGAGGGCACCATTGTTACTGACAGTACAGTATATATCAGTGAAGACTCAGCTGTTGCAGTGAGGGGCATGAACTCAGAATGTCAATAGACAGAGGAGGCATTTTCATTGAAATTAGCATGACAGCCTGGCACAACAGGAAGGAAGCAGGGCAGGGAAGCCTCTGCTTATTTTAACTCTGTGGGGGTCACACTACATTATGCTGCTCATTATCACTGTCACCATCAGTCTGAACAGTTCACTCAATAGTCATATTGCTTTGGCTCCCTGTCGCGTGCTCCGGTGGCCACGCTGGGCTCCTCTTTACGCACAAATATAGCAGCCTGTCTGGACTCAGCTGTGCCTGTTTGCAGCCCGGGATCAGTGCACCTAAAAGTGTGCATGTCCCAGCTTTTAATACCACCCTGTCTATTCTGATGCGAGCATGCACGGAGCCGCTCTCGCATCAGTCCCGTACCTTGAGCTGGCTGGAGCAGCCGTACTGGATGAGCGGCGTGAACGTGGTGAGCTGCAGCTCCGCGTCCGACTGCAGCACGTTGCCCACCAGGTTGGGCATCTTGGTGACGTTGTAGCCCAGACCCTGGCACATGCTGATCCGGATCGGGTCGCAGGTCATCTCCTCCACCTCGTCCCCGAAAGCCTGCACCCGGCAGAGCGGAGCCAGCAGCCCGGAGAGCAGGAGCAGGGCCGCCCCGCTGAGCCGCACCATCATCCCGGGCATGCCCTCAGAAAATGTTGGTAAAATCCTCAATGTTTAGTCAGAAAGGTGGATCTGGAGGACCCGGACCCTGCCCGGTGTTGTAGTCCGGTGAGAGAGGAGCGCTCGCGCCCGTGCGCTTTGGAGACTGTGGTAAGAGTTGGACTCTGATCCATTCAATGGATCAAAACATCCAGCGGCGAATCATTGAGATTGAAGTGCTTTCAGTCAAAACGACACATTGCATCTGCAGCTTCAAAAACACAAACCCGAAATGTGGATAAAATCCCGCAGTCCTCCGTGCGTGATTTCCCCGTGAATAAGTCCGTGTGGAAGAGCGCAGCGCAGACGCACAGCCCGCTGCTTTTTGCGCCTGCGAGCGTCCGGCTCTAAACTTTATTGTGTCTGTGAGGACAGACTGTTTTGCCCGTCCGGAGAAAAGCCGACCAATCCACGAGCCGGAGTTATGTTTCCCTGACCAACCCCTGACCAGGAGGGCGGGATCCAGGAGAAAAATAGAAGAGCGAGCCTCCTCTCCTCCTCCTCCCCCCTCCTGCCGTCCCATCTCCTCCTTCAGCATTTTCTCCTCTTCTGTATCCTTGTTTCATTTCCTTCTTCATCCTCTCCTCTCCTACTTATCTCCTCTCCTCTCCTCTTCCTCTCCTCTCCTCTCTCCCCTTCTTCCCTTCAGCATTTTCTCTTCTCCTGTCTCCTTATTTCGTTTCCTCCTTCATCCTCTCCTCATTCTCCTCTCTCCTCATCTCCTCTCCCCTTCTTCCCTTCAGCATTCTCTCTCCTCCTGCATGTCCCCTTGTTTTGCTTCCTCCTTCATCCTCTCCTCTCCTCCTCCGGCACAGAAAATCAGCAACCATTCTGACAATATCCAGAACCTATATTTACACTGATTGATGTGGCCTACATGTGTTTTTATTGACCGTATTTTTAGAAAACAAGCATCTGAAAAGTAGATTTTTCTGCGCGAGTGTTTATATTTTATATTTAAAGCCCCTAATGGTCTTTTAAGCCCGTCTGGAGCTTCACCACAGGTTCCACTCTGCTCCACTAAAGGCCCGTCAGCTCTAAGTGCTCGTGACATTGTAATTGAAAGTAGGGCCTTAAGTGATGCTGAAGCATTGGAAATCTGTTTTGCATTGCAATGAATGCACATACTGGACAGGTTTTGTTTGCTTGTGGCACCCCGGGAGAAGACTTCTACTTTACAGCATGAAACGAGCAGTGAAGAGTGTTGTTTTGGCTTTTCTATGCTGTAAAAGCGGACTTGGGTGAGAAAGCACTTGGATCAGTTGCAAATATTTCAGGAGGTGGAAAGCTGAAGAAATACTTGATTTGTGTTTTGGTCCAAGTGATTTGCACAATTCTGAGGCCGTTTGTGCGTCTGCCAGGTGTAATGAAACTGAATTTAAGAGCTCCACAGACCTTTTTCAAATACTGCAAATACCTGAAACCTTATTCTAATGTTACTTTACCCAGAGTTTACATGAAAAAAGGATTCAAATCAGATTTTAGACCAGCAGAGACGTAAGTAGTGAGAGTGACATGTCAAGAATCTGCATGTTGACATTATTTACTTCAGTTTCCAGCGGGAATTTGGGCGAGATCATTTGCTGTTGACATTCCACACAAGACTGAGAAACACATGCACACACTCACATGTGAAAACACAATGAGGAAGTGCTGCTGGACCCCTCGCCTCAAACCTCCGCCCAAAACAGAGAGACACACTGAACTAGAAAAAGACCAGGAGCTAACAAACAGTTTTGGTGCATCTGTACTAACCCCCCTCTTTGTTCTTAATTCCTAACCTGGCATGTCTGCGTCTGGTATTTCTGGGAAGTTGCTGCTGATGAGAGACTCTCGTAAATGCTTAAAACATGAAAAAAGCAGCAGCAGCACTCTGGTTGGCCGAAGTCGTGCTGCTGTGTTTTCCCTCCTGGATTATACTGTGATGTTTAGCTGAATCCAGTGTGACAATTGATTGGCAGCAGCAATGACCTCTCCACCCGGCCAGCCCCACCCTGAGCCCTCAGCTCCCCCGACACACACTTCTCTGTGCTCAGTCTCACACACACATTCGCATGCATACCACCCCCCACCCCCCTGCTCTTTGACTGAACCTGGGGTCAAGACCTGAAGTAATTAGCACAGAGCTGAAACAATAGAGTGTGCCCTGGAGCTGATGGTTATCAGGGGGTGTGGTGTGTGTGTGTGTGTGTGTGTGTGTGTGCGCACATGCTTGCAAAAGAAAGAGGTGCCTGGATGGGAAACCAAAGCTCAATTTCAAGGACTTGGGCACATTTGAATAAATGGAAAAAAAAGACCTGTGATACTTATTTTGGTATCGCAGGTTTATCAAGTCAATTAATTAGGTCAATTACTTCTACAGAGATAAAAAAAGGAAATGTGAGGTAAGGAGCTGCAGCAGCACACTCCGTCCCCTCTGTTTGCTTTCACAGTAGAGTGTGAATAGCAGGGGTGAGCAGACAACGTGTTGGAATTGACAGACTAATGACCATCACACTGAGAGGATAATGAGCACAGTTACTCTTTAAGCCATAAAATCACTGTGTTAATAATCCTACAGGCTTCCCCATTAAAACTGACATTTGGCTGCTTAGTGAAGACCTTTAAATCTGTTTGTTACAGTGCATGTAAAGTACATTTAAGGTCACAGATCACGTCTTAGAAGACACGACCCAAAGCATGAGACTTCAGTTTAGGTGCATCCTTGGCTCTTCATCGTAAATTATTTCAGTACTTTCCTGAACCCACAAGGAGTGTATTTTCTGGCCATCCTACTTCTTTGCGCAAATTGCTTTCTGACCAAACCAGCAATCAGCTGCAGGAGGAAATCAGGCTGCCAATATTCGGGTTAGCGCAAGCATAAAATAAACATTTGTGCCGACTGGTTAATTGATGGTGACTGTATGGAAAACAGTCTTTGCAGGCTGCAGAGGTGGGCTCTGGAAACAGTAAATATTCAATCAAAACGTATTAAAAACATGATGTGGATAGCGGGAAGTGGGAGGTTGATGAGGGTGTAGGAATTTCAGCTGTCCATGTCACTGATGGCAGCACTGGACGGACCCACTACAGTGATGATACATTCATGTGTGCAGGATGTCATAACACATCGGCTCTACATGTTCTTATTGGTTTAATCTTATCTTTGTTTATCTTTTTTTCGTGTTCCGACTCTTGTTCACATTATTAAACCAGATTCTAAATCTTAACTCAAGGCATGCGGTGTGACGTCTCTGTGAGAGTTTGTTCTGCAGTCCGGTGAGGCTAATTTCCACTGCTGCAGGCCAAGCAAAAAATAGTCAGGGCTTTCTAATTATCTATGCCACACAGTTTCCTCCAACACAACATTCATGTGATTCTTTTTGGATGTTTATGCCAACAGAAAGGACTCAATGGTGTGGTTTTCCCTTCCCAAATTACCCACCCCTGCTAACATTTTGATGGTTTAATGCTCAAGAGCGCTGCCATTGGAAGGACATGTGCCCCGGCTGGCCTGGGATCAAACCCTCCTCGCAGTCTTAACTTCTCTAATCCTCCACTCTGCATCACTGCCACCTTTGTTACTTCCACAATAACACAAAGTGCATGTGCAGAATTATAGGTACCACATGAGGTAGACTGGCTGGGAAAATGTCATGAGCGAACAGTATCTTTACTGTTTAATTTGGCCTTTGGTTATAACTGGACGATTTATGGGGAAAGTTAAAGAAATATTTATGACTTGACAGAGTTTTGGGATTTAAATGTCATCCGTCAATCCTGCAATTAGACCTTGTTGGAACTCCCTTAATCACAAGCTCATATATTGATGCCTACTAAATAATAACACCTCATGTCACCTTGGCTCTAAATCACACAGGCTCGGTTGGCGTAACCGCTGGTTTGGTGCTGAGGCGCTGATTTATGATTATTAATAATGCAGTCTGACTCAAGCAGACAGCTGTAATGCTCGCTGATGCTAAAATCAGCTGCAGTGCTGATATGGGCAGGGACTGCATCTGTCCTTAATGATTTAATACCAGCTGTTGGAAATTAATTTAGATTTCGCTCCTAACTTCCTCTATTTTTGGCCACACTTCCACATGTTCCCTTTGTTTGACTCATTTGTTTAATGAATAAAAACCATTCACAAAAAGAAAGGAAAGTGCTTTGGTCACGTTATTTGGATAGAAATCCACCAATCAGTCAAACTCTTTTTAAACACAGCTAAATACAGTCACTGGTCACAGTTCTGAAGTGGAGTCAAGGTGCAGCTCTTTTTTCACAGTTTGTAGTTCTACTTGTAATATAGTGCCCTTCTCCTTTTAAATGAATACACAAACATGTTAGGTTGACCACAGCCCCGCTAAGGCCAACTCCGTCTCGCTGTGGGAATGTAACCAGTCTAACCTTTCAGCTTGGCAGGCAGAGTGAAAGGCAGTACCCCGAGGACAGAAAGAGAGACACAAGTGTGTATCAGTCACCAGATAGCATCTTATGGCTCGATGCCCAATCCCTTAGTCCTTGAAGTGTGGTATTAATAGGCCTGCCAACTCCTTGGAATGGTGTGAGTGTGCATAACTGCAAATGTTCTGCGTGCAGGGGTGTGCGTCCGAAGCTGTGTAACTTCACTTCCATGAATTTGGTATTTTTAAGCTTCTGTGTATATGAATGCAGGTGTTTGGAGAGGTGGGGGGGCAGCATGCGTGGGAGTAAAGGCTTATGCCATTATGGGGTTGGGGGAGTTTGATAGAAAAGAGCGGGGGGTTTCTACAGGTGATCTGTCCCCTCTGGGAGCACAGGCTCATGTTACCCTGCTGTAGACTACCACACACAACCACACACACAACTGCTCTTTCTTTAACGCTCTTCCATCGCTGAATCCATCTCTTACCTCCCTCCTACTGCCTCTCCCACCACGCTGTTTAAAGCAGTCAGTCATCTGCTCCTTGTCTCTTTCTAGTACTATTTTATACCAAAATTAGCACATATTTGAGAGTCTTTTAAATGTGGGTAAACCCTCTAAAAACAGATGATTGACTTTTTCCTGATTGCCAGTAGATGAATTTAACTGTCTTTGTTTTCTGGTGTGTTACATTCAACATCACAAACATGTCGCAAAACTGGGAACATTAGAAATCATAATGGAGGCCAGTGTCAATGTCAGAGCAGTTATGTTTTTATATCTTTTACTTTGCTCTCTTTTCCAAACTCAAAGCCGACTGAAGGATGTCATGTTGCAAATGATAAATAATGATCAATGTGCATCATAGCATCCCATAGCATGTTTCCATCACTGCTGATGGGAGCTGACAAATACTTGTGACGACTGCAGACTCATTTGACCCAGGACTGAATACTGATTGTACCCTTTCACACTGAAGACAAAAGCCAGATGTTATGGTGGGTGTTAGTTGATTTTTTTTGGTCCAGTGTGAAAGGGGTATAAATGTAGCTGTGCAATTTACAGGCTCCAAATTGCAAACTGTGAGAAACAGTGTTTTTATGCTAGCTACTCTGAGGGCTCTCCTTTTTTCATGCATGAGCAGTGCACTACAAAACCATTTTACACTGTCACCATTTCTTTTTCCATTTCCCATACTTTCCTTTCAATTCATGTGCTGAGGTTGTTTTCTTATGAACGTCAATTGATTAAACTTCATTCACATTAAAAAGGAATTAATCTGAAAACAGTCTTTAGATGTGAAAATGATAAAGGTAAAGTTCCACATCTACAGAGCCAAAACAATAAAGCCAGGCTGAGAAAGGATATACATTTTTCAACTTGTTTATCTCTGGTTGCATTGGGCCATTATGTCATTCTTGTGTTAATTTATCCATAAACACTCTACAAATAATTCACTATACCACAATATATGTCAGTATCATATAATCAGTATATAAATTTACAAATGCCATGACAGCGGAATTTCATACGTTTCAACGTTCTGTTTGTCAGACAGACGTACTGGAATATTTTTCAGGATTTCTGTGCGTGTATAGATGATAGATGAGGATCTTTTTCTGTACTGGATTTTTAGTACTGATGTAATTTTGACTGCAATGGCAAAGACTCATTGGATATGCTGCATCATGCTAAAGAGTGTTTTTTATACTTGTTGGAAAAAAATGCTGACTAAAACAAATCACAACAATTGTTTGATTAACTAAACTCAAATATGTATCAGTTACAAATAAAACTCCTCTATAGATCTCAATCTTGCTTTAAAATAGTTTGAATGTATAAAACAGTCAGGACATCAAGCTGCAAACTCTGTAGATTAGTGCAGGAGGAAGATAATCTTTTATGAACTTATTCTTTGGAAACACAAACATAACAAACACTTCAACAACCACAAAGCTTAGGGCCTAGAAATTAATCTCTTACAATTTGCACATAATCCTAAACTTCTCGGGTGATCACTGGGTGTAATGAGGAATTCATTTTGATTGCGATAGAAAGTCTGTTTCATCAATCATTCAAGTGTCCTCTTTTATCTTGCCCTCCATCCAGGACATCTGACCTTTTTACTCCTTTGCCCTCATTTAACATTTCATGAACTTTTGCTCTAATTCTGATTTCTGCTTCTTCTTTTTTTTTAAACCACATACTTTAAACTTTGTCAGCACAAAGTGTCATCAGTCGCATTAGCGAATCTGTTGCCTATTCAACAGTAATAAGTTCCACCAAAGGTCACAGGGCTTGTGAAATTTCATTGTCTTTGCAGTTACAGACTGCTACTTACAACATCAGATTACTCAACTCATTCATCACATTACTCAACTCACTCTAGAAAAATACTGTGAACTTGTATAGCATGTGACTGGACAATAAAGCTTACTTGAACTTAAACTTAACTCGAGTTTTACTCTGTGAGACTCCTAAGAGTTTCCACAGGAAGAACAAGATTCTCCATAAAGAACATACTTCCCAAGTCAGTGTTAGATTTCTAACAATCTAAATGCACCAGAATGATTATATCAGGTGCTACAGATACAGTCTGCAGTCTATCTTTTATTATCAACCCTTTAATTCTAATCCCTTCAGAAGTTAACCACGATTAAGTCTCTTAATTACCACCACATCCCCAAATGTGTGCAATGACACAGAGCTACTCTTTAGACTTTCTTTTCACAATACACCACAGGGGCCATGTTCACTGTAATGAAGTAATAAGTCAACCAGTGCAACTGTACAGCTAATTCATGGAGTTTAAATATTGTTGTTATCCTATTTCTTATTGCATTACCAGCAAATTCTGTTCAATTTTTCAATTCAGTTCCCAGAAACATCCCATCGAGGCCTTGAGCTCCATCTACCACGATACCACAGCGAAATAATAAGAAAAGCCTTCCTGATCAGTTTAGGCCTGGCTCTCATTGTGTTTTGCTCTTGTCTCTTGTTCTCATTCTCTCTCTCGAAACCACAAACAGGGGATCATAGTTCATAGTGTGCGCTAAATACTAGATAAACAGGTAATAAAAATCATCTGGGCTACAAGTTGTATTTTATATGCTCGTTTGCTTGTGGTTGTACACCACTTTATGAATGGAATCAGATGGAGGCACTTTTCAGGAACATCTTGATGTGAAATGAAATTCAGTCTTGGTATTTTATTAAATGCAGGCTAATGGAAAACAGTCTTTTAAAATGGTTTGTCTGCATTGATATTAACATCCCGTATTAAATAGCCTTCAGTAATTTCAGCATAATGAGATGAGCATCACTGGCAGGATGCACAAGGAGGTGTCTCGCCTATTCATTTTTAATCCAACAAGACACTTTTTTTGAGTGGTGGCTTTGGCCAAAGGCGGCTCTGTCTGGCCTGTTTGGTGACAGGCAACAGAGCGCTGATAGATGGTTCCTGTCCATGGCTGTAAATCGGCCTCTTGTTGGAGAGTTAACCCCTGTAACCCTGCTCGTCTGTAAGGGCAGACTCCCCTCTCACAGCCTAGGGCAGCTGATGAGCTTTTCCCAGAAAAATCGGACGAGCAGGTGGCAGCCGCTCAGTTGGGAAGCGGACGGACGTGCTTGCCTCGAAAAAAAAAAAAAAAGGTCCCCATCGCCGCGTTTGACCGCGTGGGTGAGAATTTGGCTCCCGAAAGAAAAAAACAGCAAAATAAAATCATCTCCCATCCACCGAACATCTGCTCCGCCAGCTGAAGGCAGCTTCCTGTGATTATAGAAATGTCACGTTAGCAGGGTTTTACCCATGAAGGAGCAGAGCACAGCAGCACAGAGGTCAACTAAGTAGGCCATGGAAACTAATTAGGTGGCTGATGAATGTGTGTCTTTGTGCCTTGACTGTGTTCTGTTCTATTGCATTATTGGGAAATAATCAGAAGGGAAATATATAATGTAAAAGGTCATTCACCATAAAGTGCACACACGTACACTCCCATTCACACTCACACTCAGAGCAGTTATGAGTCTCCTCCTCCTCCTGACCTTGTGAAGACACAGCTGTTTCTCCTCTCCTCTGACTGGTCACTGGGATGAGTTTTATTAATGTGCTGTAACTAAGTAACCACATAATATGGATCTCTGTAGCCCTGCTCGCAGACTGATTTATCTCTCTGCTCACATTGGCGTGTGGGTGGGTGTGCATGCATTTGCTATATGTCCGAACTGTATTTCATTTATGAATACATGCCTTTATAATGCGCTAATGCAGCATGGATTTGCGCTGCAGTGAATTATTCCATTGCACTGGAGACTTCAGCGTTGCCTGTAAGGCATTAGTGAAATACCTTGACAAACATCCCCTTTTTTTTGCCAAAGAAATTAATTTAAATAACATTTCCAGACAGCCAATCGGTGCTTACAACTTTTTGAGAGTAGCGGAGATGCATCATATTCATAGTATGGTATTCTCTGGCAAGTGTGAGTGGCTGTAACTGTAACTTCAACTTTAAGTGTGTTTCCATGATCCGTGTTTTCGCTGTACATCACACAAAGCCAACCTTTTCATGAGAGCATTTATAATTGAGTAGTAGGATTACCACTTGACAGACAACTTCTGGGAACCACTCTAGCATGTGTGTGTGTGTGTATGTGTGTGTGTCCTTGCAACGTAATTCATCCGTGACCACCGTGACACCAGCAGATGAGAATGCGGTGCATGCACACATATTATGCATGTATTAGGTGTGTGTGTTTTGTTCGGGCATGTGTTGCGCTGGCTTGAATATCGACGCAAAACGGGCAGAGGAAGTGATCAAGGTTTGAATGTGTCAAGAACCCGTTTAAGAACCTGTATGTGTGTGTGTGTGTGTTTTCCAACAATGAAGTGGAAATGTTCAGTCAACTGCTGTGTTGACAAGGTGAAGGGCTGACATCCAACATGCAGCTGTGCATTTGGCGGGGGGGGGGAAGCAAAGGAGTGAATGATTTACTGTAGAGAAGGGAGGTGGGTCTGTTTTTCCGACATAGTAATAGATATGTAGAGAGGAAAGAGGGAGCGACTACCTCAGATATACAGTTGGAAAGAGAGGGAGAACGCAAAGAAGAGATTAATTTAGCCTTCATGTGATTTGATTGAAAAAGTAACTGTAACCCTCAAAAAGTGAATCACTGTTTTCCTCTCTGTTCGCGAGCTGCTTTCTATTACAAACACGCCATCATCCTTCAGTTTGTTATTCATAGACCTCTGTGCTGACTTCCTTGGCACCTGTCTCTTCCCCGTCTCTTGCTCCACTCCCTTAAATAGAACTCATGTCTTTAGAGGAAGAGTAAACACTGGCCCTGCCGTGGGAACACAGAGCAACACACACACACACACACATACACACACACACACACACACACACACACACACACACACACACACACACACACAGCATATCTCTATAGTATTATGCACATTATGCACAGTTCATTTCTGACCACACTGAGGACAAGTCTGTGGCCCATCTGTAGCTAATGTTGTGAATAATAACAAGCTTTTGCACTGGTTATTAGTCAGATATGCTGCACAAATCTGAGAAAACTGCTCCTCATACGTGCTGAATTCCAGCTAAACTGATTAAATCAACACAAAGTGAGCTCATGCCGCATGTGACGAATCCCGGAGTGGAGAAGGTTAAAGGAAAAGCAGTGAAAAGTAACCTCCGTCTCACTCTGCTCCTGAGAGGTTTATTATCATTGAGATGTGTCACAACTTAAAACCGAGAAAAAATAGTACGCCGGGTTTCAAGCTCCCCAATTCAGAACCAAAGACACGCTGTCTGTGGGGAATCGGAGGATGGGGCCATCACTGAATAGGGCTGAAACAGCTGGTTTAATAAATGTTTCTTTGTATGCTTATATTGCTGCCAAGATCACTGCCCTGGCTCCGGAGACAGCAGCATGATGTATGAGTATTTTTATGATCTACAAAGCAGAATTACATGATATTATGTGCAGAGGGACACGTGATTATGAAGAAAATACAAGCGGGAATTATGCAAAAAGTCACGAGTGTAATGCATCAAACATTTATCACGTTCACATTGAGAGCCCATCAGGGTCATGCCAGCCCAGACTAGCCTGCAGAGCCCAGTAGCACAAGCTGTTGAGTGCTCCTGAGAACTGGACTGGCAGCCTGCATGGTGTCCTGTGACTTAATCACTGAAAACACTCACAGAGAGGCAGTGTGTGTGTGTGTGTGTGTGTGTGTCTGTGTCTGTGTGTGTGTTCTACTGTAGAGTAGAAACATAAAACCACAAGAGGAACAAGTCCAAATATTTAAAGTGGGTTTTAAAATCAAGTTTTCCATCAGGGCGAGTGTTGATGTTCACTAGATAAAGTGTGTGTGTGTGTGTGTGTGTGTGTGTGTGTGTGTGTGTGTGTGTGTGTGTGTGTGTACAGTGATTATTGTTTTCATAAAACTGTTAAAATTTAGTGTACACAGGGAGCGCAGGGAGTGGCTCTTTGTCTTTTACATGCATGACAAAAATCAAAGCAAACACACACACACACACACACACACTGTTTGATATGTGGCCTCTCTGATGGTCCTCTCCCTCAGTTTTGCTCTTACATACACACACAAACACTTTTCATTCAACAGCAGTCAGATTCCTGTTTTCTTGCCGATCATTCAGGGAGTCGGGACAATAATAACCTCAAAACAATGCATGTGGAAGCGCACACACACTTCTGAAAAAAATCCCAATACTTAGGATTTCATCTTTTAATACTTTAGCATAGTTGTACCTTCAAGCTTTAATACAGTTTTTCATTACCACACTTAATCCATCTGAAGTGTTGACAAGATCATAGGTGCTAAAATAAAGTAGATTTTAACAGCAGTTCAAAAGCAGAGTGGCATGTGTGTCTGTTGTTTGTTTGTGGTTAATATGCCTGCCTGAGCGTGTAATGCCTGTGTGTCCAGCATAAGCTTTTGTGGGTGTTTAGTTTTGATACCCGATGTGGGTTTACAGTCACACGTCATCCAGCATATGGTGTGTGAGTGTGCGCTGGGAAAACGCTTCATACAAACGGCTCATTCACGTTTGCTGCAGCAGTGGGCGCCCGGCGTAGCATTCTCACCATACCAAGTCCGCTCAGCCCAATTGTGGTTTGACTTTTTGTGTGTGTAAGTGTGTGTGCGTATTTGCGTCCATGTGTCCCATCTTTGTCTCGCGACGACTAGTTTTACCACAGACAGTGGCTGACAAACATAATCTACACACACACACACACACACACACATACACACACATACACACACATGCAAGAGCTGGAAGACAAATGGACCTTGCTGACACACAGACAGAGATGTGGACAAGCTGCTTTTCCGTTTGAATGCTCAGCCAAACCGCAAGCCACAATTACACTTGTCCCTGTCTGTTTGACTGCAGCAGAGATAGAGCGCTGTGTAGTCGCTGCACTGCGAGCCGCGGGATGATGATGTGTGACAGCAGGGGTGTGACACTGTAAGGTCGAATTTGCACGCCATTCTTTAAAGCTCATTATACGCTTAAACAGTCGAGGAAGGACACAAGAAAGTTTTTATGACAAAGGAAAGTTCTGTTTGTTGCTTTTGCTGCTGACATATTTTACATTTTATTCCCTCATTTTTTGATTCAATATCCTTCTTAGAGCACAGTAACATGGCATCCTGACATTTTCTCTCTCCCCCCCCTACATAACCATGCATGACACAGCGAGGAGGCTCTGTGGAATGTGTTACGAGGCATTTTTCACAGACATGGATTTATAGTGCTGTTGACTCCGACCAGCGTTTCCTGCAAACCGCTGCCAACATCTTCTCTTTTAACAGGAACATAACACAGGTGCAAAGGAATCTTGGATGGAGAGATGTAAAATTTACAGAACTAATTTATAGAACATGTGTCTCGAGCGGATTGAAGAGGGCCATGCAAGCGAATGGGGTTGGATAATTTATGCAGGATTTATGAGACACTGCCTCGCTCAATGAACCTGGGAAAGAGTTTCATCCTCTGACCCAATGTCTTTAAACTATTTTTCCATTTTAGGTAGCCACACAACTGTCTTCAAAAATACATATTCTTTAGGTTGAGCAGGACGTGATGCTAACTTATGGGACCAAGCTATTATGATAAAGATGCGTTTGAAAAGATGTCCGCCTATTTCAATGAATAATAGATAAGCGTCCCTCTTATTAATGACCAATACTCCCACAAGCTGACATCTTGTTTTTACAAAATAAAAGATGAGGCCACTGGAAAATGTTTGAAATTTTTGAAATGTATGAACACGCATTCATAAAAACATATCTCTATCATTTACAGATCAAAACTACGCAAAAACTTTTTTATCATGTGTCTTGAAAGCAGTGACAAATTAGTCAGAATTGCTCGACCCTTCGTCTCCTCCTCCCTCCATTTTTTTTCCCTCTTTCTTGCTATTTTTCTCAGGGTGTGTCACCTTTGACCCTGATGAGGTCACTTGTGGCAAGTCATCATCTTGTTTTCCTGGCTGCTGTCAACAGCCCCCAAGAATTTATGTTTTTTCACGTCCCTCCTTTTCCCTCCAAGGGGGGAAAAAAAGTGTTTGACGATGTGCATTTCAGGATGTAAAGTTTAAAAATGCTCAGGAGACAGTCTGTGTGTGCATATGTGTGTGTGTGTGTGTGTGTGTGTACATGTGTGTGTGTGCATGCTTGCATTTGCTTGTGTGTGTGTGTGTGTGTACATGTCTATGTGTGCATGCTTGCATTTGCTTGTGTGAGTGTGTGTGTGTGTGTGTACATGTGTGTGTGTGCACGCTTGCATTTGCTTGTGTGAGTGTGTGTGTGTGTACATGTGTGTGTGTGCACGCTTGCATTTGCTTGTGTGTGTGTGTGTGTGTGTGTGTGTGTGTGTGTGTGTGTGTGTCTGTGTTGCTGTATGTGTATAGGTCCAGAGGGATTTTTGGCCACAGATGTAAAAGTCATTCATGTGCTGTTTCTCTCCTCACAGCTTACTGCCTCTTTCTTTACCTTCATCGTTCTCATCCTCATCCGCCTTCATTCTTCCTCTCTCCCTGAGCGTATTTTACATTTTTTGCCTCTCATATTCCCATTATCACCCCCGCCCATTTGCTTATTCATCTCTCTTCACTCTTCTTTTATTATTCCCCTTATCCTTCTCTTGTTTTCCTTTCTTTTTCCTTCGCTCTTTGTCTCTGTCTCCTTACGGCCCACTCCCTCCCTCCATCTCTGTTTTCTCTCTTTCTTCTCCTCTCTCCTCTCTCCGAGGCCTAGTATGAGCGTATGTACCTGGCAGAGTGTTTTATTGCGCTGTCAGGGGGTTGGGGACGACTAATTTTGCCCATAAAAGCAGCTCGGAACAAGAAAAAAGGGGTGGCAGATGGGGATTGGGAGCAAATTCATTGGAATAGTTTGTTTTTTTTGAAACTGTGAACAGCTATTATTTTCCCTCTCCTCTTTCTCTTTCTTTCCATCCTGGCAGTGGATTTTCGTTTTGGCTCTAATAGTTGTGACTGAGCACACTCACATTTCTACACGCACACAGACACTGACACAAGCTTCGGCCTTAATACTGTACACAAACAAAGGTGCGTGCATACATGCAGCGATGCAAAGACTTGGTTGTATATTAATATGCACACACACACACCACACATCCTTTGAGTGTGGTGGTGGTGGTTGTGGGCTGGTATGTTTGTTTGTCTTACTGAGTGCTACCGCTACCACAGACCACAGTGTATTTAGCAAAGCCGTAGCCATTTTGTCTGACTGCAACTTGGCAGACAGCCGGCGATTCTCAACACAAGGAAATGTATGGAAGTGTGTGTATGTATGTGTGTGTGTGTGTGTGTGTGTGTGTTCCATTAGCCCGGTTCCCATAACGTAGACCAGCCATAGACTACGCTTCCAAAGGAACTCCACACCCAAACAACAAGCTGATTAAATGGAAAAAGGTATTGTTAACTGTAAGTGTAAGTGTATCCGATAAACCATGTCCTGATTCATACATGTCGGCTCAGTCTCGATTCAGGACTGCTACTGTCGCCTGACTCCCTCTTTGCTTTGCTTTTTTCAGCTCCAAAACAAGCTCCAGGGCAGTATGTCAGCACACAAACTTAGCTGTCAGTTTGCATTACTTTAACATTGTTTTTCAGTACGATAACATGAGAAGTGTTACAAAATTTCCAGAAATATAGTCTCCTAATGAGTAGTGTTGTGTAACCATGGTTTTGTATGCAAAGCATCCAAAGGCGCTCGCCAAATGATGTCATCAGCCAGTGGCTTGGTGAGCTAGACATCCAGTATTTTGAAGGTAAAGATGTACAGGCCTGAAAGTGAGCCGGAGGATGAGGGCAAGTAGCCATTAAGTGGCATTATGTGGTGAAAAGTCAAGGCAGCACTCAACGTGGAATTAGACGACTCGTCCAAGATGTGTACCAACATGGGGGCTGTAATTACTGAAACCCATAATTTATAGCATCATATAGACAGAGCTGTTAGCGAGTCCTCTAAATTAAACCTTAAAATCTGATCTTATGTTCCTGTCAGCAGGACAAATCATTTGTCAGGTTCAGTTACACCAACTCGGGTTGGGGACACATCAGTGTTTGGGTTAAAATAACTTCTTGCTTAAAGTTAGGGAAACATTGTGGTTTGAAAAAAAATACTGCTTTGTTAAAGTTGCGGGAACCTTCGTCATCATGATTAGTCTAATAACCTCTTGGTTAAGGTTGGTGGAATGATCGTGGTCAGAAACCAATGTTGACTTTTGGGAGGAAACAGGAAACGATCTGCAGTCTACTGTGTTAAAGTCTGACATTTTGTTGAGCCATCCCACCACCCTGACCTCCTCCTCCCTCTGCGGACTGGACTCTGCAACAACGTCACACTGTCTCTGCCCAGTGGACAAGAGTCATAATTCCTATGGACGCTGGAAGGCTTCATGTGTCATTTTGTGGAATTTCTTGATGTGACCGATTCTGCTGTTTTTCACTTGGGGGTGGGGGGTGGTCTCCTTAAGTTGGACAGTGCATCAATAGTTATTCTGTTGGTCACAGAGGAGTCACGTTTTTCTCCTGGTATGATAAACAGTTGCATCGCATGGAGGAGTTTAGGAGGATGCAAATCATACAGGAAATGAAGAAAAAAAAGGAAACACTCCAATCACAACGGCATAGCCTTGCAACGTCTTACAAATTTGCAGTCAGCTAATTTTAAGTATTCTTAAAGCAGTGCTAAATTGCATCTATAAAAATGTTAAAAATATTCATAATGCACTCATGATTTGTTGTTATTATTATAAACACATATCATTATACGTCTTTCTTAAAGTGTTTATATTTACCTGAAGGCCTGTTTTGAAGAAACGCGGCTCAGTATTGGTAACCATAAAAATCCATAATGAAGTGATTAGCAGCAGTATTAGCTCTCTGCACATGCCCACTCAGCTGCAGAGCCACCCAGAAGCAGGAGCGAGCACGCATGTATGAGTGTGTGTTTTGGGGTGGGCAGGGGAGAAATAAATTCTTTGTTTCGAGGTCTATAAACAAGCACATGCATTTCTATTTGTGTGTGAGAGTATTTCGCCCTTTTGTTTCACTGATTAGTTAACAGCTAAGTCACTTTATAATGCTGTGCTTTATGGGAATAACTTTCAGCTGCTGTGTGATCGTTTGTGCAAATGAATGAATGTACTTTTATGAATATGTGTTTGTTTACGATGTTCATGTTCGAATGTGCACAGATTCAAGCCTGATGCCATTGTGCATTGTTTTGTTGTGTTTCTGTGTTCATGGAGTTCAGCTGCAAATAAGTTTTCAGACTCATGCAGATGCAAACGAGACAAGGCCAGTTTTCTCCTAATAATGCTAATAAAAGTAGGGTAGTAACAGAACAGTGGGTCTGTTATCTAGTTACATTAATCATCTCTTTCATTATTACTTTTTCCCCCCCTCTTATTGCTCACACTTTGCTGTAAAACATTTTAAGAGACAAACACTGCCTTTGTCTGAGCATGGAAACTGTCTCAGGACACAACAACACACTTTCTGTTCTTACACAGTAATTCTTTGAAATATGGAACGTAAAGCTTTATTTTATCCTACGGCAAATTACTTTGAAGCCTGCAAGGGCTAAGCCTACTGCCCACATTTTCTGTGTTTCTAAGTGTGTGTGTGTGTGTGTGTGTGTGTTTGGGGGTGGGGGTGAAAGAGGATATCTTTTGCTGCATAGAGGTTTCAGGAAATGCCGCTATAGGAGCCTGATGTAGCTGTAGGGTTGTACTTAGTCTACACCACACACACACACACACACACACAGACGCGCACACACACACACACACACACACACACACACACACACACACACACACACACACACACACATACAGTTTGACAGGGCAGTGTTTTATGGTCACCAGTTGGCTCAACTTCTTTTTCCTTTTACATGTGCCACTTTCGAGTGTGTGTGTGTGTGTGAGTGTGTGTGAGCGTGCAGCATTTAAAAAAATTTTTTTCCTTTACTTTGGGTCTTTGTGTACGTGTGTGTGTGATTGTGTGTGAGTGTACATGCACCTATGAGGTCATTAGGAGCAATTAGCTGTGGCACCGCAGAGCTAGTTAGGGGCCTGCTGATGGATTGGAAACATCCAGGCAAACACACTTCTTCACACTTCTTTAGTTACACTCTCCTCTCCTCTCCTCTCCTCTCCTCTCCTCTCCTCTCCTCACTGGCTGTGTTCTGAGACAAGTAAGTGTGTGTGCCTATGTGTTTGAGAAAAAGTGTGTGTAGTTTTGTCTGGCTGTTGGGCTGTGTGTGTGTGTGCATGCATGTGTGTGTTTTTGTGTGGTTGTAAGTGGATTTGATTTCAAAGGTATGTCTTAGGCCCATTTGAATCATTAAGTGTGATTAGTGGAGAGGGAAGGAGGCCTCCTACCTTCTCTTTACCCACAGAGAGAAAATGTACTGTACTACCAGCTGTGCCTGGGCCAAAAAATGAAAACTCTCTCTTTTGGGCTTTTTGTCTTTTGCAAGACAAAGACTTCTGAAATGCATAAGGTCGTATAAGTGATTTGATTAAGGGCTGCTAACGGTAATCCCTGTGCTCTGAGACCTGCAATAACAATATTACAGAAATAGACTGCAGTGATAGAAAGTTCTTGACATTGCTGTAAATCTTAATGACCTTATACCTGGTAAGGTTTTTTTTTAAGATTCTTTGTTGGCCACTTAGAAAAGGTGGCAAAGCACACATTTGAATGAATTAAAGGATGATTGGTGTGGCGTGTTTTTGGCTTTTATTTGCATCTGTACGTGTGTGTGTGTGTGTGTGTGTGTGCGTGTGCGTGTGCGTGTGTGTGTGTGTGTGTGTGTGTGTGTTTTCTGTGTAGCTGTGTGCAGCTTAAAAAAACCCTGACACGATCATTACAACACTGTCTAACCAGAATCTAGAATATCTCATAGACTCAGTAGGTCCATATTTTCCTGACTATTGTTTGTGGAGGCTATTGCACGAGAAGCACACATGTAGCCACAGACTTTACTTTCTATATTTTGTATTAAATTTCTGATACACACGATACCTTAAACACAGTGTAGTCAAAGCCGTCCGCCCTCGATTCTTCTTCCGTTTTCCCTCAGAAATCATGGTACTTTCTTTCCACTATTGCCAATCTGAAGCTCAATTGTTTTATATCAGCCATAGTAATGCATTTGTAGCTCCCCCTGAGATGTACTGACTTTCCTCCCTTCAGCCTCACCTCAGTACGCTGCCATAAATCTACAGACTGGGAAAGTGTCCAGCTGGCTCTTCCCCTCTTCTCTAGATGAGATGGGCTATTTGTTTCATAATGACCCTCAGAGACTTTCTTCTCTCTTTATCTTTGTCTCTGTGTCACTCACTCAGACATGCTCACTGATAAACACACGCCCTCTCCTCTTTTTACAGCCACCTTGTATTTTATATATCTGTGTTTCAGTTAGAGAATTATGTGAACTCTGACATCCACACACACACACACACACACTCCACCACCAAACACTGCCAGCTCTCTACCAAGAGAGCAATTACATCCAACAGTGTCTAAAGTGCAAAAAAAATTACAATGAACAGACAGTAAACATGACTGCCAGCCCTACCACCATCCCACCATCTGCTCATACAGACTCTGTGTGTGTGTGTGTGTATGTGTGTAGTTGCGTCAGGTTCATGTGGGTTTCTTGTTCTCACCTTAGGAACCAAAGGCAACAGAACAGGGCCTCTCAAACCCTGCAGGTCTCTGGCTACGTGTCTCCATCTCCACCATGTTTTTCACTTTCATTTATTCAAGACTCTTTTAATTCCCTTGTTTCAGTTGCTGCAGTAGATTCCAAGTTGTTGTAATTCTTCTTTTATGTGCGTTGTCGCTGTTCTTGCTTTTCTACCCGCACCTGGTGCTTAGAAAAGATTCTTTCTTTCTTTCTTTCTTTCTTTCTTTCTTTCTTTCTTTCTCTCACATGTTAATGGATGAACATTTTGAGAAAAATGTTTTGTCTGAATTCCTCAAAATTAGTCACTCCTGCCAGTTCATTTGGCTGCATTATGAAGTGTGTATGTTTTGACGGCCTTTTTCTGTTGTGGAATATCAAAAAGAAAAAGATAGCACTTTGCATTACACCTCAGTAATGACAGAAGCAGTAAGGTTATAATTTGATTACCAGTTACCAAAGTAATAACCAGGTAATAGCTTGTTATTAACAATGTGTATAGCTGGATAATATTAGACTCAAATCTATCAGGGTATTAAATGGCCAAAAAACAAATGATAATAATGGGAAAACATTTGAAGATAGCAATGAAGCAACAACTATAATATTTTGGGAACAATGACAATGACATAGTTTCATGAGTGCAGTAAATATAAAAAATTGTAACATAGTGTCATTAGTGGAATAATAACCTGATAATAATGACATAAAAAAAGTTTATGTTTTCATAATATTATCAAATACAACCTTCAAAAGCACAAGAAAATTCTTGGACGTCAAAATTGGTATTTTACCATATTAAAATACTTAAATACATCCTCCCTTATAATCAAAAAAATGTCTTTTGTTTTCAGGTAATAATGTACAAATTCTATTTAGCTTTGGTACATTAAATCCCTTTCTTGATGGAATATGCTCTCACTTGAAGGTGACTTTGAAGACCGAGAGGCCATTTATTTCGATGTTACAAAGTAGGTGATGGCAAAGTAAAGTAGCTTATGACCTAATGCCTCCTTTGTCCTGTGCTTTTATTCCTCCTCCTCTTCCTCTTCCTCCTCCTCTTCTTCCCTCATCTTGTGTCAGTCTTGTGTTGATTCACAGTCTGGTGTTTGCATTAGGTAAAAGTCATCGCGTCTCAGCACTTATCCCACACCACACACCACAAGTAATGGTTGTTTTAAGATGGTATCTGGGTGCACTTAGGCTCGTGTGTTTCGGCAGCGAGAATGTGTGTGTGTGTGTATGTTTCTCTGCTGTGGAAGTGTGTGCGTGTTTATGTGTCAACAGCCGCAGAATTGTACTCCAAAATTAGTCTGTGGTTTGTCTGAGCGTCGGAAAATAGCTTTCTATAGCTTTCTTAAGCCGTTGAAAGATGTGGTGGAATGGTGAAGATTGCGTGTGTATGTGTGTGTGTGTGTGTGTGTGTGTGTGTGTGTGTGTGCCCGCTAGCCTAGCTTTCAATGTTAAATCCGATCCTCAGCTCGTGTAAAACAACTGTGAATGCTGAGAAATCAGGCAAGCAATGAGGTCATACTGCGCTTTGGGCCAAATTCTCCTATCAATTACACACACAAACATGTACACACACACACACACGCACTCACACTCAGTCTTTTTCCCTGTGCCCTCTTCTTTCTCTCCCTCACTCGGTTGCTTTCATCTCGTTTTATGTTTAAGGTTATTGTTTTTGGATTTTGACGAAAAAATAACCTTTTTTTGTAAAAGAACAGAGCTGTTTAATTTTGAATAGATTTTATTTCCTCATGTGTTCAGTTTTATTTTCTGCTTCACAAAGGCCGTGATATCAACCTTTATGAGGAAATCTGCATCTCTGGTCTTCTCATTAATATGTCCTCACTGACAACCAGGAATTAATATTGCTTCAAGCCGCCGGATCAGCCTTTGTTAGTTTTTACTTGAGAACAGGCTCCTTTTTTGCAATGAGCTGCTCACAATATTATAACAGACAGTAAAATAAGAAAATGGTGAATGAAATGCTAAATATGAACTAGAGTAATAGAGAAATCAATATCTATATATATCATTTTTAAGATCCAGTTGTTAACCAGATCTTGTATTTATGATTGTTCTTAACAGATTGTCACTAGGTTGTTAATATTCCAAGTAAACACCCATAAATTATGATCATTCCTAAAGATACAAACTTAAAAATAATGAGCCTCATCCGTCTTCCGTCCAGAAATACTTTCATGCCGCTGTCATTCTGTGAACGTGTGTGGCCTTTACTGAGGAGCGTGAGTGATTGTATATGTCAACAAGAGCAACTTTGTTTGTTTACTCATAAAGAGAGGGAAAAAAAAGCAGAGGAGGGGTGATGGAAAAACCGAGCGTTTTATTGCACGTTAACCAGGCCCGAACAGATTTGTGCAGTTTACAGGCCTGTAATGAAGGAGCGGTGCTGCTGCTCCTGCTGCGTCTGCCTTGTGTGACAGGTTGTGTGTGCATGAAAGCAGGACGAGGATTATTGAAAATGAGAAGAGAAATAAAGCTGTGGTTACGGCTTTTAGATGAAGCACGGGCATAGGAACTGTGTGTGTGTATGTGTGTGTGTGAGAGTGTGTGTGTGTGTGTGTGTGTGTGGACATGTGTTTCAGCAGTATCTCATGGCTGCTTCATCTGGTCTTCATTTGACTACAAATGTTTGGCTGCTTCTGTATCTTAGTGTCTGCTTGTGTGTGTGTGTGTGTGTGTGTGTGTGTGTGTGTGTGTGTGTGTGTGTAAGAGAGAGAGAGAGAGAGAGACAGAGAGAGAGACACACAGAGAGAGAGAGAGAACATAACATGAATGTGCAATTTTTACATGGCTTCTGATGAGTCAGACATATGAAGCATAAGATAAGATAAGATAAGATAAGATAACTTTTTATTGATCCCCCTTAGGAGAAATTTACTTGTCACAGCAGCAGAACAGGCAAACAGTAACTCAAAAATAAATATCAGTAACGTGGCTAATTAAGAAATAAGGCAGCAATAACAAGCACAATAAATAAGTGGCATAGAACAATAAAGTGGCAAGAAAAAGTATTTACATTAAGTGACGTACAGTATTTACACTATGATACATGTTTTCCTTGTTATTTACATCCATAAGTAAAGTAGACATACTATATTCATATGAGAATGCAGATCTATGTATCTGTGTATGTCACAAGGCCACACAGAGAGCTACAATGCATAGATTGTTGCTGACAACCATCTTGTCTGTTGTATATGTCACATGCACAGTGAGTGATCACACCACCACGCTTCAGCCTATAAGCTTTAAAACCACAATAATAACCGTTTTTGTTTGTTTGGGTGAAGCAGACATAAAGCTGTACACATTGACATATGATCACATTTGGAGTTAAGATGGCAAACACCTCGCCGATACGAAGCATCATGAGTAGTTATTTGGAGTTGAAAGTCATGTTCAAGTTGTCATGCAAACCACTGTTAAATATTCATTATAGCTGTTTTAGTAACAGGGCTGCAAACAACTACAGACTCATGCTCTTTAGTAGATAAAGGACAGCATTTTAATTTTGATTTTTTTTTAACTACTACAAATATCTATGAGCTAGGATATGAATATAGATTAGTGATATTTGGTAGCTTTAAACACAAATAATGGTTATGATTTGCTCGCTTCCCCCTTAAAAAAAAAAAGAGCCAGACAGCTGTTAGATTAAACTTCATTTTAGCTTTAACAGGTTTCCCGTCTGTCGTACAGGTGGTGTTTCCTTTTGCTGTGAGAATGCATATTTGAATCCTGTGTGCTTAAACACAGTTGGTGGTTTCAAATAGAGCAAAGCATTTATGTGAATTTTTCATGGGGTGTCTGTCGGAAGTTTGAACACGGGTAGACATTGCTAATTTCTATTTCACCTCCGCACAGATGCCCACCTACACACACACACACACAAAGTCGCAGAACGCAGGGCTGGTTCTCAGGCTCTGTAGTAATTTGGGGTCAGAGTTTGGGCCCCTCGTCAATCAGCAGGTCATTAGAGCTCTTTAATGACCCCCTCCTCCTCCTCCTCCTCTCCTTCATTTTCTCCTCTCCTTTCCTCTCCCTCCTTCTCCCCTCATGTCTCCCTCCGTCCCGTCGCTACATGATCTCCTCCTGGCCTTCTCCGCCCCCCCCCCCCCTCCTCTCAAGTCCCCCCATTTGATTTCTTATTTTATTCTCCGTTTTCTCTCTAACAGTTAATCCATATATCTCGTCTCCCACATTTCTCTTGGCTTTCCTTTCCTCCCTACTTGCCCCTCCCCCTGTTTCCATACCTCCTCCAGGGGAAGTGAACTGGCTCGGTGTGTAGGTCTGCACTATTTCGCATGTCCCGTGGTTCGATTCTCTGCATTCCCTCAGATAACAAAAAAAAAGGCCTGGGGTCTTTTTTATCCCTCTTAGCTTCTCTGTTATTCTTCCTGCCTTCTGACTTTTTTTTCCCCCCCTTTTCTAATCCTCACGACCTGACCCTCTTTCCCTTCCTCCATGCCTCACCCTGTCATTCCTCTTTGACAATGAATGATTTGTCAGCAGATCGGATCCATCCATTTTGTGTGTGTCAAGCTGAGAGGTCTTTACCATTTGTCAAATGATATTACCCACCAAAACACTCAGTTTAGCACCAATTTGCAACGTGCACATGCAAAGTCTTATTTTGTCTTTCGTGGTTTGCTTTCTTGATTTAACTAGTTTTGGATGTAGGCCATTCTAAAAATCTACTTGATTATGAATGAATGGTTTTCAGGAGGTAAGTGATCTAATGCACACACACATGAACTGGCCTCAAGCTTGAGAGGATTGTGCTGCATGGAAAACATTTCCTTCAAATGTTGCCTAAACTTGATTGCTCCAAATAACTTGGTTTCTCATGCGCATTGGTCGTTCATCCAACTCATCCAACATCCAGATCTTGAAGATGCTACACCTGTGTTGACCATCGTTTTCTGCTGCTGGCACTACTTATTCATCTCTCTTTCTATTATTATTATTTTAGAATGTATTCTCTTTTTGCTGGGCCTGCTTGTGCACCTCAGTGTCCCGGGGAATAAGTTCATATTGAACCATGCTTTACCTCACAAATTACATCCAGCGGCGATGCTCAGAGCCGGTGCAGAAAGTGAAGTGGGCCCTTAATGAATAAAGCAAGGCAGAAGTAAGGGTGTAGGTTGGGGTGGTGGATGGACATGCAGTGCCTCCGACTTTCAAGAGGGAGGCTGGGAGAGCACAATCTTAACCCAGCCTTGATTGTGTGTTTTAGTTGCCTATTAGTAACTATATTTAATTATAGTTAATTTCCATAACCACAACTTTTCCCTATCCTTAATTATACTGTTGTAGTCGGCATCTTGATATTGTAGGAAGATATAATTCCAAGATAGCGGGTGTTGGATGTTAAAGAGATTATCAGTAAACGTATAAGCTGGAGGTTTTGCAGAAACCAATATCAACAATTCTATCTGCCAATAGGCTTGACTGATAAGGTATATTACAATAAACCTGACGTGCTACAAGTGGGCTATTTGCCCTGTTCTGTTCCTTCTAGGCAGTACTTGCTCCCAGGTTTTATTCTACCCCCAACAAGTTCTGCCTGTAAAATGCTTTAACTTATTTATTTTCAAAGGACGGAAGGTAGGAATGGGAATGTCTGGGAATAGCATTTTAGCACATAGTGACTTCAGCAAACAATAGCTTCAGCAAGTTTCTCTTCTATGGCGAGCAGACTGGTCGGAACATTGAGGTCAAGGTGCTTTCCACTGAATGAAAGAGGTCATTCTTGATTTACCGAACATTTTCAGCATCACCAACTGTGCCTACCTTGTTTAAAACATATTTATTATGTTATAAAACAGTGTGCACCGAAGGCTCCGCAGGCAGTAAACTCTGGATTATATTTTAGTGTTTTCTTTTCATTATTTTGCTGCTGCAGCTTCTGAACCACCTCGATAACTTTCTCCACAATTACAGAGATCGAGTGCAATTAATAAAGATGGAAAAAGACCGGTGTGAGTGTTTGTCCAACTGTGTGCTGAGTAAGCAGCGTTTGTATTCTTAAAGGCCCTCTCCCGTCTCCGCGGCATGTGGAAGTAATATCACTCCAAATGTGTTCCTCATTAAAGCAGCGGCAGCAGCGCGTATGAACATGGTCAGGATACACAGACAAATTAGCCCATTTCCCCCCGCAACATGCACACGCACGCTTAAACACACACACACTTTTGGAGCACTTACACACATTACAAGGACACAAAACACATGTTAGGGAATGCACGTTTTTACAAGCACATGCCCGCCTAATACACACACGGCAAAATAGCGAAATAAGCGCAGTTTTAACTGTGTGTTACTTTTTCCTATAACAGACGCATTAATGAAGCTGGGCTGCAGAAGTGTGATTGAATGTGTAGGAATGTGGTGCATATTATGTTGAGGTTTTGCGTATGCATGTGTGTGGGTGTTTGTGAGTATGTGTGTTTGAGCAGAGGGTCACGCAGAGCCAGGCACAGAGGACTTGGTGTAAGACAGATTAAGAGAATCACACAGCTTTAGCTCTGCTCACTTCCCTGTGAGGCGTGTGCGCGAGTGTGTGTGTCTCTGTGTGTACTTAAACGGAAGGGTTTGGCTTCCGGCGTCCTGATTGGACAAAGTCTCAGGAAAACCCCCTCTAGTCTCAGTCTCATTCACTGTTGTCACACTTCTCCTTCATAAACCTGCTAAGAAACATCACATGCTTTGTTCTTTTGCAGACGGAAAGTACAGTGTGTGAATTTCTGCGTTTAAGTTTGTGTGTGTCAGTGTCAAGACTTATACGTTTTATTACCTCTTTATCAAAGCTGGAATCTGAGTGACACTTGTTGAACATTGGCGGCGTGGGTCTGTTTTATGGTTTTCACATAAATAGTAGATATTCTGACAGATTTGTCGAGGAAGTTATGCACATAGCATATATGTGCTTTCATACCATGAAACCTGGCACCAGCTCCAACACCCACACACACTCACTCACTCACTGTCCGTCCTGTCACATTCACTGTTGATCCTGGTTCTGATCTACTCAGTGTGAGAAATGTTTGTTTGGACATTTCGTGAATAATAGCCATGAGCTTGGGTGGACCCCACGCGTGTGTGTGTGTGTGTGTCTGGCAGCGTGTGAGTATTTTTGTGAACGGGGTGAGATGTAATCTTGGCCAAAGCTGCTACAGCAGAAAGACAGAAAAGATAAATGAGCGACTAAATGACTAAAGGTGTTGTGTCTTTCCATTGTCGAGGAGGGGAAACGGGGAGAACACTGCCGGAGTTTATAGTTGTTCCTGACAGCTACACTGGAAGGCGAGTGAAAAGCTGTCACAGAGAAGGATGAGACCTGACTTTGATTAAATATGGGAACAACTGAATGCATTTTCCGAGAGTCCCTCCTGGAAGATATTCACTGTGTTGCACTCGGTTGTTCAAAGAGAAAAGGTCAAACCACAGCTCCCCTCTCACCTCCACACAGCTGGCCAATCGAGGAGTGAGCTGGGTGTAAATGTCAGGTTGTCGGTCAGGGGAAGTTGGACACAGTCCGACTTAATCCAACATCAGAATGGTGTGGGGGGAGCTAATACGAGTATGATGAGTAAACTGACCCTTTGAGGGGAGATTACAGATGAAACAGCTAAATGAACAGCTGGTAGATATGAACATGAGAAAAAGGGGCAAAAGTCTGCACATACAAATGGCCAAACTTCCGACTTTATTTTTTTAAAATTGTAATTTTTATTACATATAAATACAGACAAAAAAAACATAAATCATAATCATTTCATAATCATAATCAATCAAAGGAAACTATGGAAAGATCAACTCAGAGCAGGAGCAGAGCAGCAGCTGGGATTAGAGAGTGAATTGATTATAATGCCATTGGTGTTGCTCAGTGCAGCTTACAAAGCCAACAGGTTGAACCTGCTGCAGACAGAGAAACAAAGTTAGAACTGGCTGTGTGAAGGGTTTCAGATGGTGTATAATCCTGTTGTTTGTTGCCTGAACCTAAATGAGCATGAAGACATAATCCACTCTGAAACTAAATTCTCAGGCATCAGAGGCGTATTTTGTAACATCTAAGAAAATGTCCTGAATCCCGGTTGTGTCAGATGCTGGAGTCTATAGATCAGGCTCTGCTGTCATTATGAAATTCCCTTTGTGAGACAGTGAGCCACTGAAAACTTTTCTAACATTACTGAACATGTACAGTGAAGTTCTTGGCTGTATTTGGGTGATTATTTGTTGTCCCATCTGATCATTAGGTAGTGAGTGTTTGGACACTGTCACTGCCTTTTAAATGCACATTTGCACAAAAGCTACACTAATACGTTCATTAATTTCAAAACTAAAATGACCATTCACGTCCCACTGGACATGCATGTGCTAATAGTTGGTGTTTGCCTCCTGCATGTAGGCAATAAAATTCTGAATTTGACTGCACAACAGCTGCTAATATAAACGACAAGGTCAGCAAAGCCTGTAATTCGTTATTCATGTCGAATTAACAGCTGGTGGTCACAGCTCACACATATAGGATGATGTTAGATTTCTTCCTGTAAACGATCATGTGATGGTTCCGTGACGAATCAGGGCTGATGACAAAAAGCAATTGTAGGTGTCTCTTTTTCCACTCGTAAAGGCTACAACACAGTCCCAGAGTTTTCAAAGTAAAACCTCTGTTTTAGACACTGGAGTAATATGGACCTACGGTGCATATATTAAAAATTATACATGTTAACATTAACATTGCTTGCTTTGCTGATTGAGCTCCCTCTCCATGTCCACTTTGATTGCTCCATAGGAGACAGTGTCCGAAATTACTTTGTTCATAATACTAAAATATCTCTTATGGTAACATCAGGTTTGTCTTAGCTTGGACTTACACATTTGTGAAAGCCTGTGTTACAAACAGGAGGTGAAAAAAGTCATGCTCGTTCCTCGCTGCTCCCCAGCTTTCATGGAAATCAGCGTAATGCCGCAGTATCGGAGAGACTTTGATCAAGTATTGATATAATTTCCACATGTTCTTGCCATGAAGCTGCTTAGCATCCACTCATGAGGGAACACTTGTCATCTACAAAGCCCTATTTTTCCCCCCCCCTCTTCCCCTTTGAATTGCCATCCTCTGCAGCCGTGTTCCACAGACCTCGTCTCTGAAGCTGATCGTCACACTGGCAAAACTCCCGATTCCTTTCCGCTGGGTTGACTTTAGTTTACAAATTACTATTTGAGGATGATGGGGAAAGCACATGTGAGTATTGATCTTATTTGGATTGGGTTGTAACAATGGGATATGTATTGCAGACACAGTAAAGGGGTTCAGGGGAAAGAGCGCACTATATCACTCCTCTGAGGGTCCCATATAGACAGACCTACACACACACACACACACACACAGAGTTAGTAGGGGGTTAATGGTGAGAGCAGGAGTGCTGAGGTCTGCACTCAGTCTGCCTGGTTTCCTACATTTAATCACATTTGGGAAACAGGCCCAAATTTCTCTTTCCTTCCTCCATATCTCAGTCTCTCTCCTTGTATCTTTTGCTTTTCTACCCTCTGTCCTCCCTCACGTCCCTCTGATTTGGCCTATATGCTCTATTCACCATGTAGAAAAGCTGGTTATAATATCACTATGTGAATTTCATCACTTTTTTTTTTTTTTTTTTTACACCTTTTACATCTTTCTGCTTGCCAACGCTGTGTTTCCTCACCTTCACCACTTGCTGTCATTATTTCCTTCTTTCCCTTTGAATCATTTCATTTTCAGCTGAATCTCTCTCCCTCTACAATCTGGTTTGTGTCATCTGGGTTGTGAGAAAAAAAAAAGTGTTCATACATGTGTGTGTGTGTGTTTGCGAGTAATGTGCACCCATATAAAGGACACACATCACCTCCCCTTTGGACAGTCTGTTGTATTAAACACAATAGTAAACTCATAGCAGTGATACCTTACCCTCCTCCTTCTTCCTATAGCCTCCTCGTGCCTGTATAGCGGGAGGAGGCGGGGGGGCAGGCGTCTGTGTGTCTTTGTGTTTTTATGTGTGTGTGAACAGAAACCAGAAGCTGATATGAATTGCGTGGTCACTGTTAAAGAAGAACGGATAAGATAGACAAGTTTACAGGCAAAACAAATAGAAGGCGAGGACGGACACGAACGACAGAGCTCAGTAATTGTGAATGAGTACACAAAACGAAAGAGGGGGGCAGGTTTTATAGCCACGTCTGGTTGAGTGAGTTAATGTTCGAACAGTCCCCGTCTCTATCTAACGAGACAGGAGCACTCAGGCCAGACTAATGCCGCCTTTCTCCTTCCCCTTTTGTCTTCCCTTCTTCTTTTTATGAGTCGGTTAGCTGCTTAATTAGTGGCTAAAGAGAAAAAGAGTTAGAGGGAGGGAGGACAAGAAAGAGAGCGAGGGAACAGAGAGAGAGGGATCACTGTGATCATTAACTGACCAGAGCTATTAAACGTCTCTTCTCCACACTTTCTTTTTCTCACCCTCCTTCCTCCATCCTTTCTCACGTTCTTCCCTGTGACATTCGCACAAGGAGCCAGTTTTATTGGGAAATTCAGTGAAATTCTTTTGCAACAGTTTGACTTTTTGTGAAACCCACAATCGGCGTTCTTCCATAAACAAAGCTTGCACAAGTCTGTGCAGCTATACAACTGCTTTTATATGATATTTGACACAGGAGACAGTCAGACATTTTGTGTTGTAGCACATTATCTTTTCTTTCATTCCAACCTCATGTTGTCACAGTGACACTGTCTGAGGACTTTGTCACACACACACACACACACACACACACACACACACACACACACACACACACACACACNACACACACACACACACACACACACACACACACACACACACACAAACAGTCCCTTATAAACCTTGTTCAACAGGTAATTAGGCCCTATGTTCAGGCAAAGCATCCAGTTTCTCCAGCAGAAATGGAGGTGTGTCAGCCTGATTAAGACCAAGGTTGCTTTTTTGGATGATGGTTTAGAAGTAAACAACAATGATATATTTACTTGACTGCATGTAAATATCTTCTTTCATTCATTCAAACATGCAGAAATCCATTGTGTAATATGTCACAAAGACGTGAAGATACATAAAATCCAGTTGTCTGCACTCATTCACACAACTATAAATGCATTCTCTAATAAATGCATAACCTAATTATTCATAATTTAAGAATTCTTTGAAAGAGTGGGAGACTAATGCAGTTAATTTGTCCTGCCCATGTTAGTGGACAGACCACGGAGTCACTGAGTCATATGACAGCTCGACATGATTATAATTGGGCTAAACTTGCTCCACGGGCAGCCATCTGAGTCAGCCCGATTATGGCTGAGGTCTGGGGAGCGTCAGGGCACTTGACTGTATTCTGGCACCGGAGAGTGAAACGTGAGCCAGCTTTGGCTCATATATGGTGGGGGAGGGTTTTGGGGATGTGGAATTGGAGAAATCTGGGTTGAGAATTGTGTCAGGTTAGCAGCGCTCATTCTTGCTTTGGGCGCAGTCTTGGCATTTCAAATCAGATCAGCGTAGTGAGTGGGGACTCCAGGGCAAATCTGGCATGGGAGTCATCAGAAGTTAGCTTGTGAATGGATATCTTAACGCAGGCACAAGGGTGGCTGTGTGTCGGCTGCAGGTGGGTCCTCGTTAGTGCCGAGTACTGGATTTACTTAATGAGCCTATCAAAGAACATCATCAAGGTCTGTGGTCAGCGTTAATAATAGTAATAATAAGCTTTATTTGCGTAACACCTTTCTTAAAGAAATGCAGCTGAAAGTGCTTTACAACAAAGAAATTACATGCACCAAGAGCCTCACATAAGAAAGACATAAAATGAACATAGAGCAGGGATAGAAAATTAACAAGATGGAAAATAACATAATCGGGGTAAAATTAAGATAAAGGTGCTTTAAAACAGGCCATAATTAATGGAAAATAAGATTAAGAGCCTGAGCGGCATGCCAGAGGATAAAAGTGATTTAAGAGTAAATCATTTGGGTGAAACGACGCTCTCATGATCCAGTCTTTTCCATTCACTCTCTCTCCATCCTTCATTCTCCCATCTCTTTCTCCCCCTACTTTTCCGCTCTGCAGGATACCAATTGGGCAGACCACCTGTTGCTGTTGGCGACGGGGCCCTGACAGGAGAATGTGATTGGACGGCGAGGTCGTTAACCTCCGCATACAGAAAGTGTTGAACCCTGGCGGGAAGGGGTGGTGAGGACACACACCGTCTTAATGAACACACACACACACACATACACCCCCACTGACACTCACACATACCCCCACAAACTAAAATTATACACACCCCACGGACACGCAGACAAACACACACATTTAAAGGCACTCTCCCCTTTCCCTCCCCCATCTCGTCCTCCTCCCCTCCTCCTCTGAAGGAGCGTTTAGTAAAACAGCGATCGGCTCTATTGAGGACCAGTCTCTTTTCTCCTCTTCTTTTTGTCCGAAGCTGATTGGCAATTTGTCTGGAGATGAATTAGTTAGCTGGTTTCACAGGAGAGGCTGAATGGAAGAAAGGCCTAAAAGCCAAAGAATTAGAGAGCTAGTTAAGAGAGAGGGAGAAGGACAGAAAGAAGAGAAGGGGGGGAGTCAGAGAAAGGAAGAGGCACACACTGAACGAGAGGACGAGTGAAAAGAGTGAATGAGAGTGCCGTTTGAAATGGTGGATATGGCAGCCCAAAGGTTTAGAGCATAGATGGAGTGCTTCAGGCAATTACAACGGCTCGCTGCTCCTCAGGTCCTCTTGTCATGGATGGGGGCCTTTTGCATACCTCAAAGCTCGATGTTTTCTGTGGCCCCATAGGGCTAACTTTCACCGTGCCTGGAAACAAAGTGTTTTAATCTAAAAGCTCTGCAGCAAATTATCTGAGGACCTCTTGTAGTTGTCAGAGCCAAAATGACATGATGGATTTTAAAAGACAAGTGGCTGACAACTTTAGAACTGAGGTCTCAGTAAGCCTTGAAGTCAAACTGTGTTAATAACATCACCTGCAGCAGGGGATAAAATAATACAACCCAGACAATGTAATATCAAGATAATGTGCCATCGTAGAGAAGGTTTAATTATATTTTGATTAAGGCGTTTGCTTGATGAAGCCTGATCAGAGCAGAAAGGGGCACAGCAAACATTACTTAGTCACAATGGTTCACTGATGAGGTTAAATGAAAGTGGATGGTATAACACTGGTCATAAGCTATGATAGCTTCCTCTATTTCTTACCTCAAACACTTAGCACTGTCAGGGCTGACTGGGCGAACAGCGTAGAAAGTGTCAAAGTTATCCAAAGTCAAACTTGAAATAAGCTCGAATTTACAGTAATTCAACCCCCTTAGTGAATCCACTAATCACAGCCTTTTGAAATACATTTGTGATGCAAAATGTCATCATTTTAAAAAACAAAAATGCTCTGATCCAATTCCAATATCACAGATTTGATTTTGAACCAGTGCTCGGTTTGGAATCTTCATTCATATTTATATGAATCTTTTTGAGGTTGTGTCAAATGTCACAAGTGTTGCTAACAGATATATGAGCTCTCTCACAATACGCTGCCTACAGACTGATACACACACACACACACACACACACACACACACACACACACACACACCTACACACACACACACACACACTTCCGTTGGGATGTCCCTGGCCACTCTGTTATTTTTGCACGCTTGACAATATAAACCTTCCTGACAGACAATGGCTCTTCCTGAAAGACTGTATATGATATCCTCAGTCTCTGTTTCACTTCCATACACTCTCACACCCAGACAGAACACACACACACACACATGCACACACATCCGCTGGGATGCTGTCTTTTCCCTTGTTTTGTCACAATTGACACTGCAATCCTCCCTAAGAGAGACAGTTACTGAAAGACTGGCCATTTGCGTCATGACACACAAACACGCATGGTTGCACGCACAGGCAGATAATATATCAACAACATAAAGAAAGCAGAAAACAGCCTGCACTCTGTAGTCTTGATTTTCCTCACATTTACGTCAGTTCTTCTGAGAATTGCTTGCTTTCGAATGGGCCACAGGTCTTTTCCAGGTGCACTACCAATCATACAGCTTAATAACTAAAAACGCAAATCATATGCTGTCAGATTAGTTTTTTCTTGTCTTGTTGCATCACAGCAAAACACAGCAAAACATCCTATCATCACCCTGCTCCAAGTATGTGTAACCCTGCCTGTGAAAGCATGCGTGTGTGTTGTTTTCACGAGTTTAGGTATGTGTTTCATATACAGCCTATACAACACACACAGTCTGTGCTGGGTCTGACTTTTAGTGCACCACAGATGTTAAAGGTTGAAATTTAAAATACATTTTTTTATTATGGAATTTGCTCTGTATGTCTGTGTCTGCATAGGAGTAAGAGTAAGTGTACATTTTTCAGATGTCTGCCCGTGGACCACCTCATTGGAGCTGTCAGCGCATACAAGGCCTGAAAACACACAGCAAGAGTGAGAGAGGAGGGGGAGAAGCAGGTGGAGAGTGAAATTAGATGGGTACAGTGTGAGAGGTGGTATTAAGGGACCAAGGTCGAAAAGAGATGGAGAGGTGAGATGCATGACAAGGTGAAGGGGGGGGGGGGCAAGCAGAGAGAAAGAGACAGGTGGTAAAGGATGGAGGGAGGAAAGAAGAGGGACAAAGAGGCAGGGTAGTTTAATGTAAAAGCGCTTCTGTCATCAAGGCTAAAGCCCAAGAAATATCATACACGTCCCTCATTATGTGGGGTCCGTGGATTAAGCACAGACAGACACATGCATGCACACACACAGCCCCACACGCGTGCACGTACACACATGTGTCCGCACTCATATTCGCAGAGAAAAAAAAAATGTGCTCAGCAGCCCAAAACAGTCAAGTGCACACTGTAGCACAGATAGAAAAGTTCTCATGGTCAAATTACGATGGTATGTCCCTCTTTTAGCCAACCTCTGCCCCTTCTGCCTCTGAGGCATGTTTCCCTAAAAGTTCCCTGGTCGACTTCACAGCCCGCAGAATCGTGGCAAGGAAGGGACTCTAATCTTAAACGATCAGCATTTGTGAATCAGATCATCTTATTCATGTTGCTTGTTGGAGACAGCTGCCTGAGATTGTTACTCTCCCAGCTGTGTGTTGTGCAGAGAGATGCACTTCATTCAGCTTCTACATTCAAACACACACACACACACACACACACACATACACAGTCAAAGTACAGTCAGGCAGACAAATAGTTGGGCAAGTACCCAGAATCCCACAGAACCGGACAGAGCAGACAGACAGAGTTTGCTTGAGTTTGCATTTTACACTTTGAAGTTGTATACATTTTTTGAGAGATCCTCATCTTCTCAACACAGGATTCTTATTACACCAATTATGATGATCACATCTTCATTATAAGCTATTGACACAAGCCACATACATTACAATACACATGTGGCGGCTCAATTATTAGCTTATCCCTTTTTTATGAGCTCAACCCTGATCTCGCTGTGAGTCGGCGGCGCAGGTTGCCGAACACAAGTGGATATGAATCAGTAGCTTTAAAGGAATAATTTGACATATGCTTATTTGCTTTCATGTCTCTCTCTCTCTCATGCTGAAATTAGTGACTCCCTGGAGTCTCCGCTGGTCCCAGCCAAGAAATAACCCGACACACAACCCTACCCAAAATGGCCTTTCTTCCACTTCAGCTTTTGAACGAATTAAACAAATAAGATTTAACATGTTAATGAATGGGCTTTAGAGGTGATTTTGTTACCTTTGGACAGGCTTGCTGTTTCCCTGTTTCCACTCTTTGAGCTGAGATACCTGCTGTAGTACAGATGTGAGACTGGTATCAATCTTCCCAGAACGTTAACGAGCATATTTCCCATGGTAGCTTAACAAACACCTACTTTGCTTTTAGGATGATTCTTGAAGTTTGGCATGGCTGACCATTTTCAGATTGCATTCACTGTGATGTCTCCTGCTGTGTTATGTGAAGTTAAATGAGGTTGTGAGGTGGTTGAGCCTTTAGCCCTCCCCCTCTTTGGTTTTAAGACTACCTGGAGTGGTGGCCTATTTCTGTGTGACTGCTACACCTTCATTATTATATTGTGTTGGCCTCACAGTAGGGGCTATGTAGGGTAATACCAGATTTTTGCCATCTACAGACACAGAGCTTATTAGAGCACTGTGTTTCCATAGAGCAAGGGTTACAAGGGTTCTGTGTCACAGTCAAAGCCTGAACTGTGGCATGCTGGGAAAATATACCAGATTGGCCAAGTAAATACATGCAAATTTTGAAGACACACATCTGAGTATACATAATGCAAATATAAAGTTCACAATTTGGCAAAATGCTCACTAAGGCCCAGATTGTGTTGGCATCTTTCATATACTGTATCCTCAACTCGACATGCATTAACTGTTACAGTGTTTTTGTGTGCGTGTGTGGTGCTATCCAACAAAATGTGGACAGGCTTTTATGACCCGAGATGTTGAGATTGAGGAATGTAGTTCATGCCACAAAAATGTAGGTTAATGTGTATGTACTGCTCTTCTTGACAACATGCTGACAAGAAGTTGGCTTCTCACCTGCTCGACGTTGCGAGCCTGCAACAAATGAGAGTAAGGCAGAGTATTTGGGGATAAACGGAAAGAAAAGGGCTTCAATCTCGTTGTCTGTGTGTTTTTCTCTCTCTTCCCCTCGTGTGTGTTTTTCTGTGTGTCCACTGTGTCTTTGCTGTAGAGAGTCAGTCAGATCAGATAATCTCTTTCACTGGCTCCTCTCCTGTTTCTCACATTATCATCCATTATCCCTCCATCTCTCCTCTCCTCCTTTCAGTCCCTTTGTCATCTCTGGCCGACTCCCCCCTTCTGTCTGCCCGTCTGACTCCCTGTCTTGGAAAAAAAAAAAAAAAAAAACTCTCACATTCTGCTGCACAACAATATCTCCCATGTGCACCCCTTCTCTGTCTCCTTTATACGCGCACCTATTTACTACCTTGCTTTGTTTCGCTCTCTCGCTTACGCACACGCACGCACACAAACTCCTTCTCTCTCCCTCTTGCTTCTCTGTAGGAAACAATGCACAGGAATGGGTGTGCGGGGTGTGGAGCGAGGTAAAGTTGCTTTTCAGAGATGTCAGGGACATCCTGTTACACACTCGCACACAGACACACACACACACAAAGAGGATGTTGGCTGGACAATGGATAGGTCTCACGAGTGTTAGTGTGGAAAGGGGCCCTTCCATACCTTGCTTCCCACTCCCTACACAATATTCCCTGTTCAGTAGTTAAAGCCTCTCTTTTCCAGCTGGCAGTATATCTAGTTTTATAACATCTGCATGTAGTATTCCGATAACATCTATCCATCTCGATAATGTGTTTAAACGACTGTAACGTGCATTAAGGTCCGTCTGATCTCGATTAAGGCAGACACAGGCTACTTCCATAAACTAATATGTGAGGGTGTGTGTTTGAATACAGGGCAGGTGTATGAGTGTGTGTGAATGAGCCTTTGTGTGCTCTGCGTGGGGAAGCAAAACAGAGACAGAGTCAGAAGTGCAACCCGGGGGGTGAAGAGTTCAGAGAGAGGGAATGACGAGGGGGGGAAACAAAGAGAGAGAGAGAAAATCAGAGAAAGAGAAGAAATGTTTCTGAATATTTTTAATAAGCTAGTTTGTAAAATGCATTGTCTGACACTTCAGCGATGGGGGGAAAAGACTCCCTCTCATTAGGAATAATTGTTTCAGTGGAATTCGCCACATCTTTATCTAACACATTAGAACTGTCCAAACACATGAAAGCGGACCCAAGTACATGTGTAGTGACAGGCTCAAATCTAAACTAAACATGCAACAGTTACTTGATTAATTGCTAAGTTGATCAGTGATTGAGTCAAATAGATATGATCATTCATTTGGGCTCAAATGCGATGAGATTTTTTTCCACTTGTTCTGACATTTCATTCACTAATCAACTTAATAATGAAAATAATCAGCAGAATAATTGGCAGTTAATAATTTCGATTTGCAGCCCTGATCTAAACTTCAAGAGTGCAACAAAAGTGGAGCCGATAAATACAGATTTTTCTAAAACCCATTAATTCAAAAGTTGAACAGTAAACAATCAATAATTAGTTAACCTTACCTATTTTTTACACAGGGTACACCTGGCTGTTGAGAGTACATTTAAATGTTAGTTTGTCAGCTTTGGAAAGAAATTTTGCTCATGCACCCCCTCCACTCTGCCAGAAAAGAGCCGTCTCATATCTCAAAGAGCACTTCTTTTGAAGCGTGCAGCAGCTTCAAGAATGAGCAACTGGCTTCTGAAGATATTTGGGTGGGAAGAGAGTGGGAAGAGTCCAGGCAATGAAAAGCCATATGTGAAACAAGTGTCATTTAAGAGTGATAAAAATTCACTTCTCTTTTTTTTTCTCCATCTTTTTCAAAATGTATTTTCACCCTGTATTCACAATGCTGCACATGCTTTATTTTATTTTTTTTCCCATGATGCACAGTTCGGCCCTGTGTTTGCTCGAGGCACCGAGATAAAACTTGGGGTGAGAGTCATCCAAGCATGTAATCACCAAAACACATGATTATGAGGTTTCGTTGGCTTTATTTAAAGCTTCCACCGTGTGCGAGGATGCGACATGGGGATGAATGGAGCCGGAGAGCAAGAGATGAGGAGAGCGCAGAGGAAAGGAGAGGAGGAGCGATAGAGAGAGAAGGAGCAGTGCCAGGTGCTATTGTCCTGTCTGTCAGTTGCTGGAGGGGAGGAACAAAGAGAACTGGTGGGCTGTGGAGTATCACATGTCTGACTCACTCTCTCGGAGTCTTTGCTCTGTTATTCACTCACATACTCAGAACATTCACTCTGAGAAATGTGTGACTCCTTTGCATTTGCCCCCCCCCCCCCCTATCGTGGTCATTCTTGGTCTTACTACCTCCCTTGTTTACCCCCTTCAAATCCAAACTCAGAGGCAGGTGATGGTGGAGCAGGTGAAAGGCAGAACCTATAGGTGCAGGAAGGAAAGAATGAGGAGGAGGAGGAGACCCCTGACTACCCCCCAGGTAAGGAGGTCACTGCAAGGCCAGTCCACCCCACACCTGTCCCTTGGCGCCAGGGAGGGGTGGATAGAGAGGAATGGGGAAGCGACACACCTGTCCCCTCAGGTACTCGCCATTGGAGGAATGAGGGACGAGCTGAAAAGAGAAGGGGGAAAGACGGTAGAGAAACACACTTGCCCTCTGACCTTTTGAGGAGATGGAAAGAGGTGTGTGTACCGGTGGGCTCAGGAGGGACTACCTGTGATAGATAAAACATGATAAAATGCCCTGATGCAGTGCCATATAAGCTGCCCTACATGCCTGAGAATTAGCTGGTCTCTAAATGCCTCTAAATGGAATAGTTCCCCATGCCTAATTTTTTAATGACAAAGTAGTTATACTTTGTAATTATTCCCAAATCATGTGTCTTTTTGTAATTGTGGAGATAAAAAAAATAAAAGTGGAGCATAAAGCTCAGGTGGGGGGGGGGCACACCATATTTTTCCCTGCATCGTCCCTCTGACCGTCCAGTTGGTGAAGCATGTTGTCTCGACCTGCACAAACTGCACGATGGCCTCATTCATCAGCGCCGGCCACCCAGCTACATAACCTGGAAAGCCTTTATACGATGAAATGTTTAGCCAAATCGGTCCATTGTTATGGTAACAAATCAGTGCTTACGCTGGACTACTGCTAATTTCCATGACATAGCTATGAAACATTCTCTGTCAGCTTTCGGAAGTGCAGTGGATAAATGGCCTATGGCTTATTTGAATGGAAATTCACATTTGTTTGACTGTACAAATTGGCTTCTCTTCTCTTCTCTTCTCTCCTCTTCTCTTCTCTGTATATTCTGTGCTATAGTCTGTAAAAATCTTTGTGGGAGTATTTTCCCCCTGTAAAGTTAAGGGAACATTTGTTGCTTCCAGAAACAGTCCAATAAAAACAGACCTCTGCCTCGCTTCCTGTCATCTCTTGCTTTTGCTCTCTCTCTCGCTCCCTTTCTCTCCCAATCTCTCTCTCTCTGTCTTCTCTCTGCCTGTCATCACTTTAAACGAGGCTGATCATTGTGCCTCATATTCCAAAAATACCAAGATCCAATGTCATACAAAAATGTAGACTTTGTTAAAAAGATGAACTGAAACCAGACACCTTAACAAACTGTATGTGCATATATCACATAATCTCTGAGAGTGTAATGGGTGTATTGGCCATGTGCGAAACTTGTTTAGGAACTGATAACACCATGTTTCTCAGAGGAACATTTTCTATACTCATTACTCACTCAAATGATCATAAGGTGGTAATATTTTGTTATTGTGTTAGACAGCTGCACTTGAATCACCCTTAGTTGTGCATCTCCCTCCATCAAATTTCCTGAACTGACATATTTCCTTCTCCAGTGTTATTTCATGGATCGTTTCCTATCTGGCCAAGAAACATGTGTTCCTGTCAAAGACATAATGAAGATAAAAATGAAGGGACATTTGAACATTGAATAGTGGCTTCCCTCTTTACAACCCAAATTGTTGCAGATGCATGAGCATCACACACATAACATCTCTTTTAAAACACAGGCTGTTTTAATGTGAGCTGTCTGAGGATTACTTGTTTTCCTATCTGTTCTTTCTCTGAGGATCAGAGGAGGTCTTTGTCATGTTAATCCAGTGATTCCTGGCACTCTATTAACAGGCCTGGATCAGACCTACCTCCGAGTTGATTAGTCGGGCCTCTTCCTCAGATGGCATTACATGTGTTTGATGAGAAAAGCTCCCATGTTGTAAAAAGACTTCAATGTGTGTGTCCTCTATTTGTGATGGACACAGAGCCCTCTTGTGGTATCTCTGCCATTCCCTCCTCTCTTTCACACCTCTTATGAATTCTTACATTCTTTTATGCCACGTCATGTGTCCATGATATCTGGCTTCATCCCCTGATAAGCTCATCCTGAATTTTTATGCTTTTTCTTCTTTTAAAATCTTTTTTTTTTACTCTTTTAAATCCTTTTAAATTCCCTTGCGCCTTCCTCAGTGACACCACACAAGTCATAACATTTCCAGGCCAAGCACACAGCATGTTGCGTAATGCTTTCTTAATGTGCTTTCACATTAAGTGAATGACACACTTTGGCGTGACACAGTTCACACAGATCATGTTACTGGCTTTGGGCAAACATTTGCCTAGAAAGGGACTCTGTTTTCTTTCTGTTTACTCTGTCACCCTGCCACTGGAGCCGCTCACCTGCCAATTCCTGTATCGACTACCATCTCGTACTTTATGTAAGGGCAACATCCATCTTACCTGGGACCATGTGTCTCCACAATTTACACCGTCATTTTAGATAATAGAAGCATGAATAGAGAAAATCATTTGCAGTTAAAGTTAACATAGTAATTTATTGGATGTGAGGCGGCTTCTGTGTTATCACTCTCACTGTCTGGGTCCCTGGAGACATGTCTCCATTTCTTTTTCCCTCCTCCTTCCTCCATGTACAGTAGAGCAGCAGAGACCTGGATCTCTCACTTTTCTCTCACCCATCTCCTTTGAAACTATCCCTGTGCATTCATGATAACACTGCCTGAGTCAGTCCATGTTTGTCCATACTACAACAAGGAATAGCATGAGAAGTGAACACTTTTGTCCATCGTCATGTCTCTCTCCTCCCTGTCCTCTCTCTCTCTCTTCTTCCTCTTTCTTTGACAGCTCTTGTCAAAACCTCACTTCCCTTCCATCTAATCGAACACTTCCTCCTCCTGCCTACGCTGTTGTCCGCTGATTCATTTCAGGAGAATCTATTTGTTGCTTTTTGTGGGTGAGATGAAAAGAAGGCAGATCTAGTTACAGACATATTCAAACCATTTAAAAAGCACAACACTTCATGTGTGCAGGATGTGAAGACGTTTCAGTTTTCGTCTCTTTTTTAAAGGGATAGTTCAAGTTTCAAAACCCCAGTGCACCACATGGGATGGTTAAACACGTACTCAACCTATATTTGTCTATTAATGCCAGACTATTGGACAAATACTTCTTTACTGTCATTCACATGTGACAGTGTTGTCGTGTACATCATCGCTAAACCACTGAATGTACCCAAACCTAGTTCAAGGAAGTTGCTGAGAGCTTAGCCACAGCCATCATTACCAGCAGTACCAGAAGCAAAAGCATTTACAGGCCTCCTCCAAAAGGCCTCTGACTGGCAGCTGCAGGTTGACCTGGGAAAGTTCCCCCAGCACATCACATGAAAATCACTCCAACCAAACTAACCAAAATGATCATCACCTCCAGGGCATCAAAACAGCTAATCATGCTAGAAAGCACAGTGCCCTGGGAGGAACGTATTGAGGAAGCCATTGAGAGGAAACGTGCAAAGCACCAGGAACTATGAGCCGACTGTCAAGGCTTTGCAGGATGCTCACTCTGCAAAGTCCTGACTTGACTGAGCTTTACAGGAGCAGCCGAAAAGAGGGCCATTCAATCCGTGAGCCAAGCTGCAGAGAAGGCTGCCATGTGGCTTTGGATCAAAAGGGCTGATCAGTGGACAGTTACAAATCACAGTCTGATCAACCCCAGCTGGGTCACCTGGGAGAGGGTGTCTGATGTTGTGAGACCTGAAACACCCAAGGACCCCAGGTCACATGACTGCGATCCGTCCCAGAGTATCCAAAAGATGGATCTTGCGTATGGTTCCTCTTCTGGGTTCACAAGAGTTAAGTTTGCAATAGCTTTCCTGCAGGATCCTATCCTATAGTTACTATAATAACCCGTATTTATCCTCTCATCCCCCAGGTAAGTACTTTCAGACCTGTGTTTTTGTGTCCTTACACTTGGGTCAGGAAGGGGGAATCAGAAGCCTCGAGATATCAGCGGACATGACAGATGTGCTTTTTGGTTATCGTATTACTTTAAAGTGCTGCTTTTCGTATTAAAGAAAAACACAGTATAATTTTCTACACAATGCAACACAGGAGGACAGTTATCCTGCCCTGTCTGTGAAACTATCTGATGGGCAGTTAACGTGGCTCCTTCAGCTATTTGTTGACAGGATGCAGTCTGGCTTTAACCTTTGACTCCTGCCGATGGCCAACTATAACCTTTGACCTCATGCTTTGTTCTTCTTCTTCTTTTTCTTCTTCCTCTTTCCCCTTGTTCTGCTATAGAATGCACAATGGGTGTGTGTATTTTATTCCTCTGCTTCTCACTATATGTCTATTTGGGCTAAAAATTGCACATTATGCCAAGTAGCCATCCATTGTCACTGCTCACAGTCTCTTTACTGTTCTTCAAGCTGTTCATCAATTTCTCGTATGACTGTCAAAGTCTCTTCTCACTCACTGGTTTAAATAGAAGTTTCTTCACACAGTATATGGCCAACATATGGTTTTAGCGTGTGTTCATCTGTAAGTATGGTCAGCATGAACATGTGATCTTCTTAGCCTAAGCTAAGTTCCTTTCGCATCTCGCCTCCACTCAAAGCCCTTTGTTTGCCCACACTCACCTCTCCTCCCCTCACGCCTTATTAGTAGCTGAAAACAAGACGATTTGGATGATTTGTGTGCCATTGGTTATATTTGTGTGGGTGTGTTATAAATGGCTCTGACTCCACTTAGTCTGGACTCAGCTCATATAGACTGCTTGGCCCATCTCTGTTACCTTTGTTAAGTGCAGGTATACACGCATGTGAGTGTTTGTGTGTGAGTGCGGTGGTGGTGCTGAGTTCAGCTCATATTTAGACACCTCAGAGCTGAACTTTGACCTCAGTGACGGATTGTTCTGCCAGCTTAGGCTTAGTGACACCATGGTTGTGACCCCCATGAGTGCAAATGTCTTTCTTGGGTAACCTACACTTTCAAAAACATTTTGTATTTTTCCCGACAAGTAGTTTTGCCCAGAGTCTTTTTTTAAGCCTCCTGTTGCGTCTGAGTTTGTGTGCATGTCACTGGAGTAAAATGTGAGCTGTTATATGGCCTGTGTAGACAGCTGGATTAATTAATATCGAAGCGTATCTGTTGCGTCAGACGTGCGTGAGACGGGCGACTGGAAAGTGCGGCTGAAACAGCTCCTGTGTAGACAAATCAGAATTTTTTGAACAAAGCATTTGTTTCAACTCAGGCCACAACATCAGAACAAAATTCTGGAAAAGGGTTGAAAAGTTCATCTCAGTTTGTCAGAGAAAACTGTCTCCCCTCCCCTCCAATAGATTAAAAAAACTCCCAAGTGTAAAGGGGGTCAGTATGTCTTTATCTTATTTATACTATGTGTGTGAATGTAGCATGTGTGTGTGTGTGTGTGTGTGTGTGTGTGTGTGTGAGTGGGTGTGCATGCATGTAGGCTATGGCAGGAATTTAGTGAATGAATGTGGGAGTATACACATCCTAATGAAAAACATTAAATTACAGAGCTGAAATGGCTCACTTGAGATGTGTGTGTGTGTGTGTGTGTGTGTGTGTGTGTGTGTGTGTGTGTGTGTGTGTGTGTGTGTGTGTAGGGAGTATTAGTGTTCCAATTATTTCTGCTGGGAATGATTAGGCTGCTCATGAGACTACAGGAATCCAGAGGTCAAAGGTCATCCCTCCATACTCCCCTATCCTACACACACACACAAACTTATGCAAACATTCCTTCTGCCAATAACTCAAAGTTTTGTCTCTACAAACTACAAAGTCAAACACTCGCTGCTACTCTCAAGATTGAAAAAAAAAAAACAAAAGCAAAAGGATGAGAGTGACTACTGTTTCCAGAGAGACTAATCCGCAACCCTCGCTGTGGCAACATACAGTCGGGGGAGGGGGATCAGCACGGGGGTCAGCGGGGAGGTCAGCAGGTCCTGAAGTGAAGCTGTGGGAGAGGATGATTGAAGGGATGACATGAGAGGAATTAAATACAGACAGAAGTGAGGGGATGCATCTTTACAATCTCATGTCCCTCACTGTGCCTCCTGTAGGGAAGACAAACTACTATGGGGTAAGATGGTGGCAAATGAAAGGAGGGGTGAGGGCAAAGAAAGACACAAAGAGAGGGTCAAATGGATGAGGAGGATGTGATGGTGGATGGGGACATGACTAAACTAAAAGGAGAGATAAAAGAAGAGCAGAAGAGGGAGAGAAAAGGGGAGCTGGAGCATCCTCATTATACTGCGATTCTGTAAAAGAACAGAAACTCTGAGTATATTGAGCCAATTTATGTTTGACCTCCATCTTTATGTCCAATTTGCTTTTTATCATTTGTTCACTTTGGATTTGTTTCCCCTTATTCTCTCAAAACCAGGCCAAGAGCTATCAAAGGAAATTGCCTCTAACACACACACACACACACACACACACACACACTGATTAGTGACAGCCAATTAAGGGTCATAGTGAATAGTGAGTGAGTGTACAAGTACTTGTGTCTCAGACTTGTGCAGGTTACTCTCTTCATTTTGAAACTTAGGCAGGTGTGTGTGTGTGTGTGTGTGTGTGTGTGTGTGTGTGTGTGTGTGTGTGTGTGTGTGTGTGTGTGTGTGCACATACAACTCTGTGTTAGCTGTAAACAAAGGAAAAGTGAAGTCATGGTTGTCATGACTGGTGTCACGGTTTTATTGGGAGTGGTGTGGAGTTTGCCTGCTGATGTTAGAAAGCACTTAAAAGCGTTTTGTCCTCTAATCTCAGGGCTATCAGGAACAATCACAGGCAACAAAGGTGAAAAAAATGACCCTGGCTACTATGGCGACGAGTGAAAAATAAAATCAGTTTTGACTAAGAACCAGGGAGCAACAGCATCATTCTTCCACTGCGTGCCAAGTTGTAAATTATATCCACTTTAAACAGAGCGTCTGTTCACATAACTCACGTCTGTCAAGGATTCGACACTGGCGCTCACTTCCTCCAGGTGTTGATGATGTATGGCTGTCCTGTCTTGTCGACGTGACACAGAGGTTGGTCTGCCTGGTCACGTCGAGGTTCATGTCAGGAGCAGCGCAGCAGTGATGAAGAGAGGCTTATCGGTTTGAGAAACATCCTGTTGACAATTTATTGGAGAAATTCTGAACATAAAGCTTAAGTTTAACAAAGTGTTCCTGAGCCCATGTTGTAATCTGCTTCGTACAATCACGTGTTTGACAAAGTGTTGAACCTCTCTCCATCCTCGCTTGTGAACAACTGAGTCTTTCCAGGATGAACCTTTCATACCCAATCATTTGTTACCAATGAACCTGTTTACCTGTGGAATGAGCCAAACAGGTGTTTTTGAATCAGTCCACAACTTTCACAGTCTTTTGTTGCTCCTGTCCCAACTTGTTTGAAAAGTTTTGCTGCCATCAAATTCAGAGTATGTATATATTTACAAAATTAAATGAAGTTGATAAGGTCAATCATTGAATACATTGTCTCTGTACTGTCTAGCAAAATATCACATTCTCTTGAATTTTGCACAGCGTCCTAACAAACTCTTGCAGGCTGTGTTCTGTCTGAGATGGTTCACCTCTGACCGTCTATAAACATATCTGCCAGAAATCAGTCTCAGTGTCACAATATCCATAACATGACAAGATGTGTTATTTCTAAACAGGATCATAGTTGTGTTGCTCCATATTTCCGTTTAACTAAAAGCTTGCATTTGAAACCCACCCAAAATATTTAGCGTCTTGCATCTCTACGCAACTTTTGGATGAGTTTCCAGGCTTAGGTCATAATGATGTGACCGTGGAGTGAGAGCACTTAAGGGGAGAAGTGTGAACATGTCCAGTCACACACCAGTGGTTAGACTCAAATACAGAGGTTATAAAATAGCAGCCTGGTTTGTTTGGAGCGCGAAACAACCGTTGCTAGGATGAAGACACACACACAAAGATCCATACACACACATACAGTATATGCATATAGACACAGACAGGGAAGTTTTTTGCATGCAGGGACTCATTAAACCATTTGTCTGTCTTGCAATTACATCTCAGTGAAACCTTTCCAAAAAATATTTTTAGTGTCAAATACTCATCTCCTTGTAGGCTTGAAAGTGGCCTGTTGGTAGATTATAACATCAATAAAGAGCTTAGATCTGAATGTGGAACTGCAACACAGAATCTGTGCCATAGTTTCTCCCACAAAAAGGAGTCTTTGGAAAAATACACACATGCAGACAGACAATATTAGTCTTCAGTACACATCACTTACACATCATTTGGTGGAACAGTTACTGTTTGCAAAATACTGAGCGATTGCAGAGAAATGGATTTTTACCACAAGAGACATTTGAGAAGTTTCTGTGGAAGTTTCAGTACTTTTTTTTTCTACTGTGGAAACTGTTCACCCTTGAAATCCATTGCAACTGACATGAAATCAACCTGTGGTCAGCGCAGTTTCTATTCTCTGTGAAGGGTGAAGCTACCAGTTGTTTTTAACAGCCAGACTATTGCTTTAGTTTCAGAGGTATATCTTGGTGGATGGTGCATCTTTTTTACTTCTCTTTCTTTTGGAGGTTTTCTTTAGTTCCTCATCTCCTTGTCCTCATACTGTTTATCTCTTCTTTCCTTAACCTCCTCTCAACCAGTCTCCAAGTTGCTCCACTTCTTTTTGTCTCTAAGTGATATTCTACCTCTGCTACTCAGTGCCCTCCCCCTCAAAACACAGCCATCACTGTAAGGGATTAAGAATTATGCCCGAATTCGTTCAAACCAATTACTCCTATAGACAGTTAAGTCATTGGTGGAAAGGTTAAAGAAAAACAACAGAGAAAGGAAAGCATTGTCATCAAGGTGAGAAAACAGCCCTCTCACCTGGCGTCATGAGGATGACCTCACCTGGTGACGGTTGCAGTGAGGTGGGGTGGAGTGGCAGAGGAACCACTCTGTGATTGGCTGAGTTGACCAAGGTGTCTGGGAGGTGTAAGAGATGAGTCTTTTAATGGCTCACATTTCACTCACTCAGAGGAAGATGTCAGTCTTTCCTAACAGCATTAGAGATAAATAGAATGCTATAAAACACCTGCTTATACTGTGCACACACAATATGCAATACACACACATTTACCCTTTGGTGCCTGAGGGAGGAGGGTGGAGGTGATGGAGGAGGACAAGACAGGAGCCTCCCACTCTATACCTGCAGGTATACTCCCCCTCCTCTCCTCATGTCATCCTTCCCTCTCTCACTGCCTTGTGGCCGTGAGCAGTTGTCGCTCTGCCCGTCTTATTAGAAAGGAAGAGAAAGAGGATAAGTAATATAATACATGAAAGTTAACACTGGTGTTGATCATGGTAGTTTATCACAGGTCTGTCATCCTGAACGGAGGCTGCTGAAGGAAAAAAAATCATCCAAAAAAGTTTTGATGATTTGGAATGAAAACCTGCAAGTTATTGTATATGTTTGTATTATATGTTTGAATGCAACCGTGCCCTTTTCACAGTATGTAATAATGTGAAATCATAGAGTAGGTATGATACAAATAAGCAAATAAATACATTCAACATTTTCACGGCAGCTGTTTTGTTATAATTTCTCTGCATACTGTTGTTTGTATTATTTTACAACAAATGTGTGCAAACAACGTCGGTAGATTAAGGGAATAGTTCAACATTTTTGGAAATACACTTGTATAAGAATTTTGAACATGAACAGCAACAGCTATCTTGACTCTGTCCAAAAGTATCAAAAATCCACTAACTAGAACCTTGAAAAGCCACTAATTAAGACATTAAATCTCATTTATTTCATGCATATAAACATATATACATTTGCAGGGTGTTATGCATGGGACTATTTCTTACCTGCATGCAGGGACTTCCAGGAGTCTTGTCATCATCATGAGGCTGCATGCAGCCCTCACAGACTTGAGTGAGTCACTGTGTCTGTCTTGATGCAAGGTGAATAGGCTCTTAGCTGGAGCTTCATGATTAGTGGAGAGATATGAGAGTGCTGTCAATCATATTGTCTATTGTCAGGAAGTTGATCTGTGAGCTGTGATGGATGTATACAACAGATTGGGTGATAATAGCTGGCTTTTGTTTTCTCTTAAAGGTTTGCTTAACAGTGGGATTGTTTCAAACCTGTATAATCATCTGACTTTTTGCCCTGTCTGACTTGTTTTGCTGAATTCCCAGATCTCAAAAATTAACTTGTATGCGTACAATATCATCATAACTGATATGATAGGAACTGAAAGGCATCAAAAACAATACAAATAAGATACAGTTTATAAAACACTACAATTATATTCTACCCTGTGATTTAATGTGGTCACAAGTTGAGATGCAACAAAAGTCAAACTTGGAAGATACTGTGACAACACCTTGGGTGATGTAAACATATATATGGATCCCATTATGAATCAGAAATTGGCTAATAGATTATTCACATTTATTGCAGCTGTATTGAGGAAACCCAACAAGGCCTATTTTCAATCTGACATCTGGACTCAATGTTGAAACAAGGAGAGACAAAAAGAAACAGACAGAGAGACTTCAATAGCGAGCTACTTGTTTGATCACCCAAGGGAACAGTGGTTCAAAACCGAGGCAGATGGATGTGCGTGTGGGATAAAAGCAGAGAGGAGGAAGGAGAAAGTGAAGGAGAAAAAGAAAGAAACGGATGGAGGTAGAGAAAGGTGAGAGGAGTGGAGAGTCATCTGTGGTTCCCAGGGTCCAGAGAATGAGCTGCTTGTGCTCACATGGTCCAGTGTGTGTATGCGCGTGCATTTGTGTGTGTGTGTCATTAGAGTCCCCCCAGAGCGCTGAGACCAAAGGGGTCTCACCGTGACACCTATTATCCCCCCCGAAACATGACACACCACCAGGGAGAGAAGCGAGAGAAGGGGGGAGGAGCCCACGTTTCACTTCCCTCCGTTATAGTGGCTGTTTGCCTCTGTGTGTCATGTGTGTGTCTGCACATGTGTGTGTGTGTGTGTGTGTGTGAATGTTTCTGCATATATCAGTATCCGCCATGTGTGTCAGTGTGCGCACACATCGTCTGAAACCGAGACCGTGCTGTAGTTTGAGTTTACGTCTGTGCCTATGAACTCCCCGAGTGCATATTTCTGTGGTAGGAGGTGAAATGTAGCAGATCGCTGCTCTGTGCCAGTGTTTGACTTGGCCACACTTCTGAGGCCCTGACACACATTTTACACAGTCCATAGGGAAATAGAGTAAGAGTCTGGGGGGTTGTGTGTTTTGTATGAGGAGTGAGAACAGTTTAAAGGAAGGGAATGGACTCATAATTTTTTCGTAACTTTTTTTTTTCTTGTGCTGCCTTCACACGTGATTCTTCTATAGTCATGAAACTGTGTGCTAAGGCAATGATTTACTCATTACTAGTAATCAGATATGCATGTTATATAGTACACATATGTACATATATATATGTACTACATGAGTATTTGTCCACACTTATAATTCTCCTATGAAAATACTTTTTTTNCAGTACTGAGCCAAAAAGTCAGAGGGGTGTAGAGTGGTTTCAGGGGTGAGAGAAAAGGGGGGTAAAGTGGGTCTGGAGGGAGAGGGGGTGAGATGGCGGAGGGAAATAAGTGAGGAGGGAAGAACTCTAAATAGAAGGAGGGGGGGAAAGAGGAGGGTTAAAGAGGGTTAGATGAAGAAGAGATAAAGGGAGGAAGTCGGAAGAAGAAGGAAGAAGGAAAGAGGAGGAAAGAGGGAGATGGAAAAAAAAAATTGGGGCCCATGTCTGAAAGTCAAAGTAACCCCCACCTCTCTGTTTCTTTGTCTCTCCGTCTTTCTTTCTCTGGGACCCGTCAAAATAATGGATTGTCACGCTAAATGGCCGGATACAAGAGGGCAAAGGGGTTGCCTGAGCGGGGGAGCAGGGAAGGAGGGGGTAATTGTAGTAGGCAAGGGGGGGGGGGCAGCAGTTTGGATAGACAGGGGGGCGGACAGACTGACGAGTTGAGTACGCTTCCAAGACACTTTATTCCTTATTATTAAGGAGCGCTGCCAAAAACAACATGGAAGACCGATCATCATTGGGATTCTGAGATCAGGGTTTCATCAGTTTGGATTTCCAGCTCTTTGCTCCTTTTGGTTTTGTGAAATGACTTTTAGAAACACAGCGGTAACCCACAGAAACCTCACATTGACTTTTCAGGGTTTGGGAAAAACAGGTTTGCTTTCCGATTGACGACAATGTATTTTTGATATTTGACAATGCATTTTCAGTGGTTTGGCTTGGCCCCTGAGATCATGCAATGCTCTCATTATGCCCCAGTGTTACAGTTTAAAGAAATGGCCTAAATGGAGACACAAGGTTTTTTTGCAAAACACCAAGACAACCTTTGGTTTCTATCAAAATTCTGGATGGGCGCTTTGTTCTTATGAATATAATTTGGCAGGCTTCTGTAATATTTTTGAACGTGTAAAAATGTGTCTTGGCTGCTGGAGTATTTTGAGCAGCTTTTTCCTGGCCCAGCATTACACGGGTCATTTTGTGGATTTATAAAGCTTCTGGGTAGGTTTGGCTTCGAGTGTAAAATAGTGACAAGCTACACAGCACATGTTCTCCCCGTTAGTAGCAAATTAATGTCTGTGTCTAATAGACAAACTGTGTCTCCTCCACATGAACAGTCTGTTCATATTTCTATTCGTTTTAATAAAGCGTGTTCTTATCTGTTAGATTTCACGCTGCCAGTTAGGTCACAGTCTGGCTCTTTGGGCTTGTGTGTTTGCCAAACAGAGCTCCCCTGCCCACGATAAGAGCATGTGGTTATAAAAAATTGCACCGTTTAAAGACTTTCTCTTACGTCCGACTTCTTTTGAACACAGCATTCCTCCAAAAATTGTAAGCCAGAGCACCAAGACAACATATCACAACAAAAACAACACGGCAAAAAATCTAGTAGTTTGTACTTTGTTGCGTTCAAGGCTGCTTTTCTGGTCAATTATACATGTGTTTGTGAATAAAACTTTCAATTTACTGCATAACCCAGTAGCTATTTTTGCTTGAAGCTGTGCATGGATCATGCTCGGGCTCACACTTGTTTGTTTATCCCCCTCACCCCCACCTCCGTCTTCCCACAAGTCTGTGAATCAATGCTGCTCTTTGATGTATATTTGATGTATCTCAATATCCAAACGTCAAGATATCTCTATTGTTATTCCCTCTGACGATACAGGATCAATAGCTGACAGCAAATGGATGGCCTCAAGGAGAGAGAGGTGCCTCCTCTGTGTGTGTGTGTGTGTGTGTGTGTGTGAGAGAGAGAGAAATTCACAAACAAAAGACAGTCACAACATACAGTGAATGAACAGTACAGCCTATTACAGCCAAAACATTAATAATGAATAAAATATATAATGCTTTCCTAACTGCTAACCATTATCAACACTCATCCAGCAGTCTGTAAGAAAGAAGAAAAAAAAAGCTTTTTGGCCAACCTGACTCAGCCGAAGCCAATAGAGACATTAGTCTCATAATCACTCAACATTTGATTTGGTGGAAAGGTATGCGGTTCATATTTTTCATTTCCCCAACCTCCCCTCACACAAGAAAAGAATGAAAACAAAGGGGGGAAAGTTGGGGAAAGGAGCGAAAATACAGTAAAATAATACAGAGGCGAATGCAGTAAAGAGCGAGTGCACGTATGAGAAGGAATCTTACAAGCTGAGCAGGCTTTAAAAACGTAGATTTACTGTAGTACAAACTATGCTATAAAGAGCAGTGCTGGCAAAACCTTCCTGTTAGAGATGCCTTAACCTCCAGACACCAGCACTGAACTTAGAAAGAGCTTTGTTTATGACTAAGTTGAAATGTCTACTGTCTGTTTAGGCAGAGATATCAGTCTTGTTCGACTTGCACAGCAGAGACATGACACACCCAATGTGAACAATGCTGTTCACAAAACCTCAGAAACCTTTGACACAGTGTTGAAGCCCAGTATTTTTTAGAATTTGACAGCTTACTCCCAGTTCTGGCATCCTAATTGTTTTCAAGCTTGCGTTTTACATATTCACAATATGAATCCATGAATTGAAAAGCCTCATTTTATTCATCTCAATGTCCAGAAAACCTCCAGTTCACGGAAAAGAAAGATTACAGCGAGTGGATGGGAAAATGCTGTTATATATTACATCCAGATACATTCACTAGGATCTAAAGATGTCATGTTGAATATTTAGTTTCTACCATTGACTCGCTCGTGTTCGCAGATGTGGATGGGAATGGAAATTTCTCACAGGAACAACAAAAAAATTCTGATTTAGAGGAGGCACAAGTTGTAGATATTCCCCACTCTCTCATTATGAATTCTCTGTTTCGATCACAGTCTTCCTCCCCATCCTCAGGGCTTCTGATTTCCCCGGCCTGTTTGCATAGAACATGCTTTTGATTTACACCCAGTCCCCTGTGAGTGTGTGTGCTCAGTGTTTGTTTTTTCCTCAGGCCTCGGAGTGAATGCCTGCATGTTCGGGTGCATTTGTCTCTGTGAATGCGCGTCCATCTCAGATATTTTCTGGGGTTGTGAAACAGGAAGGTGAGCCTGACCACGTCCCACGGTGACGTTCTTTAACAATGTCTATTCTGCTTCCAGAGTTTTGTCTCAATGGAACTGTTGAGAGAGGCGGCCAAGCAAGCGTTGCATCCCCCACCCCCCACCCCCCACCTCAAACGCTCCGTTCTGCTCTGAGAAAGATGAGATGCTGCAATACCTTTATAATGGATTGATGGTGCCTGCGGGCCTCTCAGCGTTTTGAAATGCAACCAAACATGGTCTCTGTGCAAAGTTTCAAACAAAGATACTCCTTTTGTTCTGGGCGTTTATTCAAACGAGCAGTCGGCTTTTCTGTGTAACAGCTCCAAAGAAGACCAAAGTCCTCATCACGGAAAGGTTAATTCTGACAAATGCCATGTTTGGTTGAAATCCTGTGCAGAACAACCCACAGAGGGAGCATCAATCTAATGAGAGCTTCTTTTTTCTCTTTCCCATTGCCCTGGACCTCATATCTGCCGTAACACCTGGTGACTTGTTGATGTACACGATTCACTGCTGTTTGCTTTGCTCAGATTAGGAACTTGCCCAACAGCATCATTTTATGCAGCGACTGCCAGCGCGGAAAAAAAATTCCCATGATCGCACTTCAAACAAATTTAAAGTCTTTTACAACACATTCCACTCCTGTGTGCGACAGTAAAAACACGGTGTAGTCAGGGGTCAGGACGGCTGCAATGAAGATTTTTTTTTAACCTTTATACATGTATTTCTTGAGACATGAGTTTGAATATTTCCGTGGCAGCCAACTTGATGATAGTTGTGTTCTCGAAGCAAGAGGAAAAAAGGCATCATGGAGTAGCCACAAGGTAATTAGGTTGTACTTTAAAAGCTTATGAATATAACAGCGTGGGTGTAAAGAAGTCAGTCCTTCGATTTCCCTTTCTCACAATCCTTATTTCAACACTGTGCTAGCAGCGGATAAGAATGTTTATAATAGGATGAAAGACAAAATTGTTGCATGGATGTAAAATGAAGACACAACTTTGCTGCACTTTGACCCACAATGAGACAAAGGAAAATAGTAAGACCTGAAGGTTAAGTATATTGTAACAAACTATAACACTTGTTATTACGTTTTGACTTCAGCAGGTTCAATAACTGAAGCTACCAGATGCTCCCGTTAGCATCGTTAGCTTAGCTGAACCTCCACCGTCTCCCCCCTGGAGAAACTCGTCCTGGACACCCGAGAGAAACACAGTCAATAAGGCAGCACAGTCAAACTCCAGCCAACAAGCAGCTCCACAAACACCACAACAAACACAGTGGGAAAACAGCGCTGATGTCCAAAGACACCACACAGCTGGTGGCAGCTAGCTGGAGCCAGATGCTAATTAATTAACTGGCTACTTACTAGTAAATGAAAAAACGGGAGCGCCGACTTTTGGACAGTCTGTTTGTAAAATTAACCGCTCAGCAAGCCGTGTTATTTATCCAGTATTTACGTGGAAAAACTAGCAGAAAGGCAAAAACCGCGCAAACAGCTGAAGTTTAGTGACTGAATGAGCGCCGACAGTCAGCAGTCAGCTGTCAATCAAAGTGATGTCGCTCTTCATTATGCACAATTTCAGATTTTAGTGTGAAAAGTCACCCCCCCCCCCCCCGACAGTTGTCATGAATACAGAAAGCACCATTCCACATTGCTTCCATCAGTAATGCCATTTACCAGTTTAGCTCTGATGGCTGCCCTGACACAAGTGAGCTACAACTGAATGAGACGCAGCAACTTCTGTTGCTGTGAAGCCATCTGTGCATTGGATCAATAAAGTTAATCTAATCTTTTATTGTGTTTGTTCACATAGACAAAACACAGATATATAAAGCTGACAAAATTTGAAAAATGTGTATGAAAACACCAGCTCCAGAAGTTTTCACTCTGCATGTTTTCCGTTGTGATTTTCTGAAAAGAGCGAGAGAGCATGTTATTATTTCACTTCCAAAGGTCTTAGTCTTCTGACAGAAGTTGTTAGAATCCCAAAAATGAGCTGAGGCAGCATCCTCAGACTCCTCATAGTTCCATATCTTCTCTTTCACCACAAGCATCTCCCTCAGCTCTCTCCTCTCTTCATCCCACCGCTCTGCTCTGCTCTCACAAATCTCACAGAGATCAGACAGCTGCTCTCTGGATTTTATCAGGCTGTCCGAGAGCTCCTTCTGGAAGGGCCCGTCTTTCTCTGAGAGCTGCTTTCTCCTGGTCTCCTCCCTCTCTGTGAGCTCTTCCTGGTGGCTCTGATCTTTCTCTGCCACCTAATTTCAGAGTTTCTCCTCCAGAGTTCCACACTTCTCTGTGTCCGAGCTGTCTGTGTGAAACCAAGCAGGGCCAAGGTGTCGATGTGAGTCACGTTTCTAGCTCTTCTTTTATCGTCGGCCCTGCTGACCTCTTTGTCCTTTTCTGTGAGGAGCTCTCTAAGATGGCTGACTCATCCTCTGGTTTTCCTCTTCCTGAGCACAGAGGCTGTGTTGAAGAGAGATGATCTGCTCATCTTTCTTCTTCATGGCCTCTCTCCAGGAAACTAGTGTTGCCTTGGAGTCCTCAACAGCGGAGAGATGGCGGTGGAGAGAGCTGATCTCTTTTTCTCTCTTTCTAACCTCATCTCTTGCCTTGTGGCCGGTGATCTTCTCATCCAGAAGCTGCTGTAACCTGTAACCTCTACGAGACTCCGCCTTCAGAACCACAATCTTTGCTGTGGTCCTCGACTGTTCATCCATTTCTCTGTCAGTGTGTCTCCTCAGGTCTTCAGTGGCCTTGTTAAATAAACCCCTGTGCAGAATGTGCAAAGAAATATATCTTTTTCATATCACAGACTCAGAAATCTGTTGGCCATATTTTTCCTTACAGGTGACCAGTAATCTGTTAATACTGACTGGAAATATGTTATATTTACATACAAGTCTCAAACTCTGCGCTGAATGAATCCTTGCCTCACAAGGTTGCTCATAATTCAATAAACCAAACACAGAGCAGCATCTCTTTCCACAGCATCTCCTCTTGCTCCTCGTAAACCTGTTCTCCTTGCAAACTTACCATATTTACAACAGATTTACGTATATGTTATGCGTGTAAGTGTGTCCTACAATGTTTGTGACTTCAAATCTAATGAAGTCAGACTTGTCAAAATCAGATTACATGCTGCTGATGTTGCAGAGAACAAGAGCTTGCAAGAGTCCAGGGACATTTTTTAGTACCAGTCAGTCCCTGGTCTGCAAAAATGTTGTCTGCAGCTAGGCAGCTCTCAAAATCTGATCTGAGACTCGAGCTAGAATATATTGTTATGACAACTTAAGAATTTAAACCGAGATCACACCTCTTAACACTCGCATGAGTGCACACACACACTGTCCTCACACACATGTGCATGAACACATTCACACAGCAAATGCAAGCAGTGCCAAACAAAGGTACGGGTGCTAACGCATTAGTGCAGTCATGCAAACACAGGCTTGTGCACTACAAACAAGTGTGGATTCCCTGTCAGTCTGTTGGGCCAGCACTCTCTCTTGGACACACACACACACACATAAAGAGGGATAGTTTGCGCTCGTCCCGTCCTCTCTGGTCTATTTCTGAGGCGACGAGAAAATGATCAAAGCTATGTGACCAGACTCCAGGAATGACCTTCTAACTGTCTCAGGTGTCTCTTATTACACACACACAAATACACACACCTTCATTTACACAGTCAAACTCTTTCACATGCAAGCTCATATCCAGGTCATTACTTGATAAATGCAGGGGGGCAAAAATGTCTCTACATAAACTGCCTTGTATTTCAGCCACCATTAGTGTCTGTACACCCTGTCCCTCCTCAAATCCCTCACCACGTCTGAGGTGTTGAGATAAATTTAAGCAGAGGTTGCTGTAGGGACCTGTGGGTGTCAAGTGTCTGACGCTTGCACAGTATGTCAGCCATTTTTCTTCACATCTTTTCTCAGTTTCAGTTGTGACCCCTTCATCTACGGCTCTTTGGCCTGAGCATATGCAGGAACATACTAAGACATTTTTTTTTAAATTTCCCATTTCTACATCTCTTTTTTCTTCTTGCAACACTTAATGCATTTTGCATGGTTGTTGCAACAGCCATTGCCAGAGGTGTTTCATTTCATGAATCTGCAGACACAAACAATTCATTGTTCAAGGAGGTTTGTTTTTTTACTGGATAAGATTTGATGAAATTGCACTTGTTGATTAATTAATTCAAATAACATAATGTATTGACTCTGATCATCTGGAGGAAGAAAGCAGACATCCAAAATTAGCCAGCATTTAGTTATGGCACATTACTGTCGACTGGAGTAATTAAACTCTTCCATCTTCATTGTCTTGTCTCCAATAAACCATAATGTCTCTTTTATATAGAGAGAAGCTGTAGAGTGTATGGCCATGCAATTGTCTGCAGTGCATTAGAAAAAGTCACGGTAACCGAAAAAGGTCTCAGTAACAGCAAGTATCAAGACATGAAATGTATGTACAGTATATTATGATGTCACTTACAGTCCTTCGCAACACATATTGCAAATACTTTTGATGCTCTTTGATGTTCAGCCACTGTGGAAACATGAGGCTGCCAACGATCTGCAGCCAACTGGGCATCTTACCCACCAGTCCCTCATACTGGCCTCTGTTCGTCTTGTTGGCTCCCCTCATACGATCCTCCCGCGGGACAGTCGGCTTCAGTGTGATCACCTGTCTGAGTGTTTCGGGCAGCAGAACAATGTCTACTGTTCGATTTCATAGATAGATATGATAGATAGACAGATCAACATGTCCTAATGTCCAAATGAAGAGTCAGTTGACAGTGACTCCAAAACCACTCACATGACCATTGGAGATAACCAGTGAGTTTGGTTAGGTTTATACACCAAAACTGCTAGGTTAGGTGTTGGAAAAGACGTCAGTTTGGGGTAAAATAACTACAATAGACTAACATACAGGACATTACAGACAGGATGTGATGTAAGTTAAGTATGTTGTATAAGTTATACTATAAGTTTATAAGTTTACTTCTGGTATCACACAGGGGTCTTCTAGGTAAACATCTGGATGTGTTTGACTCATTCATCCATCCTGTCCTTCTTCATGTGCTGACTTTTTTGCTCTTGCGCTCGACTTCCTCCTTTGCTTCTGTCATAATTACCACAGCCACTAGAGGCCACCGATAGATAGATAGATAGATAGATAGATAGATAGATAGATAGATAGATAGATAGATAGATAGATAGATAGGTGTAAATTGTCTAAAGTGTTCTCTGAGTGTGTGTGTGTGTGTGTATGTGTGTGTGGTTATGTGTGCGTGTGTGCGCAAAAGGTCGCTCTTAAGCAGGTCTATAAATATTCAAAGGAGATGTGACTCTAGTCAATGTCTGCTCAGATTTCGCTCATCTACACAGGCGCAAACACACAACTTTAGATATCAGGTCATAACCTAGTTGAAAAGGCCTTGGCCAAGAAATCCTTTGATGTATCACCATTACAGAGAGGTGTTAATAGTTCTATTGGGCTCCAAGCCAGCAAACATCTCTCCACCTCGAACATTTTTTTTTAAAGCTCTTTCAAGTCTCTGCTGATTGAGTTTTTGGCTCAACCAAACTGGGACCACCGGCAATGTTTTCATGCTCTGACCAAGAGAAATATTGTCGTTGATGGACATTCAAAATGTCTTCATTGGTTTCCAACAGTTTCGTAAAGCTTTCATAAACCTGCCACTATAACTTTTGAGTACAGAAAATGATTCTTCTTCCAGAAATCCCCAAACTGTTCTCATGAGCAATGTAACAAACAGCCCTATTTTACAGCTTTAGTATAAGAAATAAGTCTTCATATATTGTTTCATTGGTCAGTCCTTTCCCATGTCTTTCTTTATCTTCTCCCCTCTCCCCTTTGGTGTGTCTTCTCCCTATCTCAGGCTTCAGGTCATGGGTCAGAAAGCACCGATGTGATAAATGCTTCCAGGTCACCTCTCCTGTCTCTGGGGGTCAGGGAGAGGGTTTCTGCAGTGACAGCAACAACATGATCACTCAGCTGAAGCACCAGAGCTGAACCCCCTGACCTGCTGTCTCTGCTCCATCTGCCTCGTTTGCTTTCTCCCAAATGCCCCATCTATAAAAGGTATCTGCTAGAACGCACCACCAAAACTGAAATCACAAGACTGGAAACTACCAGCAAAGTGGTAATGGAGGGAGGAACTATAGACAACAACAAAAGCGACGTTTTAAAATCTCAGTGTGATGCCGCTGACAGTTTTGCTTACACAGTATCATTTTGGAAATCTTTATGTTATGATCGTTTGGCATTCACATTCACAAGGGTTTTTTTTCTGTCATCATTAAGGGTAATTGTGTTTTAAACTCAATCCAGCCTCAATACTGAAATCTATACTTCAATACAACAACACACACCCAAAAAATCAAAATGTGAGCATGAGCAAATTTTTTAAAAATATAATGGAATCTTTACCCATGTTGAGAGATCCATTTATTCCGCGTTGTTACACTACACACACACACACACACACATACACACACACACACACACAGAGACACTTATCAGATAGAGACAGTGAAATGTTTGGTGCTATCTCGGGAACGTTAACAGCCCAGGCTCCCTCACGCTGATCTCCTCCCCTCTCTTGCTGTTAATCGATGCCTTGTGCTCCAGCTCCCCGCGCTAAAACTAATCTGGTTGACTTTCATAACTAGTATAATCTGATTATAAATCCCCTGGTATGGAGGTCACACGCCTCTCACTGAGAGCCACAGGACTGTGTCCTGACTGGAAAGGTTTCTCCATTAAGCAGTAGATTACACACTGTGCTGTGTCACTGGAAAACAGAACAGTCTGGATTGGTCATAATTATTAGATCCACTTTGTTTGCTTTGACTTTTAATGTCTTTATAAAGACCTTCATTCTTACTCACTCAATTCCATGTGGAAACTAAATTGTGAGCTTCAGTTCAAAAATCTTTTTTTTTTAATCTTCTGTAATCTCATAATAGATTTTATTCACATCAAAGTTGATCAAATACTCAATGATATCATCAAATAAAAATGGAATTTGCACATTGTAAAAGTAAAATAAAACTTTTATTTCAAAGGCTTGAAATGCTGTGCCCCAAACAAATTGTTGTGCTTTTGTCCGTTTTTTTCCCCAACTTGTTCATCATCTATTCAAACCAATAGAAAATTGTCTTTTTATTGTTTTTCCGTGGAGTCCATTTTTTTCTATGATACACTTGCCTCATTCCAAAAAACAGACTTTTGCCAGGACGCACCATAATATACTGCTCCCCGTTCTGATTTTTGTATATGCAGCGGTGAATTTTAGCGTTAAGATTTCATAATAGTAGCTCTATCTCATGTTGAACTTAAGCGCCTCATATCCTTTTCCAGTACCTCAAATTGACTAATGTTTATGTTTCAACCATGTCTGACATGTGGTGTGTTTCTTCTGCAGCCACCACAGAGGAAAGTCCTCCCTGGTTTGTTTGGGTTAGACATCAGAGGAATGAGGGAGGGAGGACAGAGAGACGGGGAGAGAAGTGGGAGGTGAGGGGATGATGACAGGAGAATGAAGAAGGGGAGTGTGTGTGTGTGTGTGTGAGTGAGTGAGTTTGGACAATGCTCTCTGAATTTTAAAGAGGGGATAGAAAAAGGCGAGGGAGAAAGGGGAGTGGAGGTAGTGGAGGAGAGAAAGGAGTAAGGGTGGGTTAAAAAAAGAGGAGAGGAAGGTGGCAGAAAGAGAGGGAGGGGGTGATGGGGGAGAGGGGAGGATAATTAGAGGGAGGAGAGGAGCGGAAGGGAAAGAAGGAACAGATGGAAAGTGAGGAGAAGGGGAAGGAGTGAACTCGTGCAATGAGGGAATAAAAGAATGAAGGGGGAAAGAAAAGAGGTGGGGAGAAGGGAGCAGAGGAGGAGGAGGAGGGCAGGGACCTTGGGGGTTACATTCCTGAAGTGCAACCAGGCTGGTGCTGCTCTGCTGCCCAATGTAAACACAGGGCAGAGAGGTGGACTGACAGCCTGTCACAGCGACTCATGAGAGCGAGAGAAAGCAAGCAAGGAAGAGAGGTGGAGGTGTATTTTGAATCCGAAGAAGGAGAATGGGAGGAAGGAAGAAGTGGTGGAAACAGAGATGTAAGCACAGAAAGACAGTTTGTACAATGTGTATATTTATTGTGACATCCTATGTTAGACATCCTCTCGTTTCCTCTCTCATTGGTTCAGTAGGTTCGCGTGAGAAAACAGCCTCACATCGCTTCTCTTCTTTGATGTCATCTCACCTCGCCCATCCTTCTCCCGGCAGGTGAGCAACTATTCAAGCCAGAGTAAGACATTATGCATCCCTGTTTGAAGGGATTGCGTTCACGTAACTCACGTTATACATCATGTTTTACAGATATTAAGTTAACTTTAACTTTAACTTTTGCAGGCTGGCTGACAGATGTGATCATACTCCAAGCAACACCGATCATGCCAATCAGCCAGGACCATAGAGTGTATAAAAGAGGCCAGGACACAGCAGAAGATTTGTCTTGACTTTGTGGTGCTACTACTACATCTAGTGGCAGAAGAGCAGCATTGCAACTGAACAAATGGAGGGGTCTATTCTTATTTCTGTGACTACAAGGCCTGTAGACAAGCCTCTTAAAACAGTTTAATTGTGTAAATACAATCTACTGCAGCACTTCAAATTGACTATATGGTGAAATGAGTTAAAACCAGATGTAATTCTTCCCACGTCACAACAATTAAATTACGTTTACCAAGTTTAATTGTACCATTGAACAATTGTACCTTACAGTATCAAAGACAAATGAGATATGGACAGGACCATAAAGTTATGTGAAGTGACAAACAAACAAGACAAAGTTACAACAGCGATCCGAGTGGAGTGTTTTGTACAGATTCAGGAAATGAAAGCAGCCCTTTGAGATTTTGTTTGTTTGGTTATTCTGAGGAAGGACATGTAATAGTCCTCATCGTCTCCTTAACCAAAATCATGTAAACAGGGTAAACAATGTCCAGTTGATAATGAGAGAGAAAAACATGAAAATAAAATAAATATTTAGCAAAGCAGCAAAAAATAGGTTCTTCATTCTTAAATTATTTCACATTAGAACAGTCACCAGAGGGAAAAAAATGGACTTGTGAAGAAAATATGAATCATGAGTGTAAAAGCAATTCAAAAAAGAAAAAAAAATCCTTCCCCTTGCAATATTGCACCTTACAGGGGGATCCTGGAATACTGAAACCTAATGAGGAAAACGTTGCTTTAAAAGAAAGAAATGAATAGAATAAGTCATGTGCAAATAGGACATCCATATTTCTCATAGCTTCTGGTGCTGATCATTTCAACAAACAAATTTAAAAAAAAAAAAAAAAAAAGATTAAAACCCTGGACATAAATTAGGGAACTAAAGTATCTTTCGATCACGTTCAAACTAACATTGGTTGTTCTTTGAGGTGCCTTAAATAAAATGAAAAATATAATCAACAAGCCAAACACTTAAACACATATACTCCTGTATACTGTACATGAGTGGGAATTCTGAAGTCCAACAACACGGCGTGTTAGAAAATGACAAGTCCAAAAGTGACATGCGTAACAGAACCCGCTTCTCCCTACAGAGGTCAGTATAACACTAAAATGCATATTTTGATCAAATATGCTTCATCTTTAAACACAGTCTTTTGTGCTTTTGATTTGCTGCTAACAGTTCTGGCCAGTGTTTCCCTTGGAGACTCTTTTCTGGTATACAAAAACAATCTCATCACAAACCATTGGAAAAGTCCTTTTTTGAGAAGTAAGCTATTCTCAGTTGTTTGACGCACTGTTACCAGTAAATTGATACTTAGGATGAATACTTCCTCAAACGTTCGGAAGCAAATGTCAGTGAAATGTTGCCAGTAGTCCCCCGGGCAGCCATTGACTCCTGTGGTCAAGGGCCATTCCTGGCTTGCAGCCAGTCAGTCACAAATGTAACGTACACTTGAGCGACAGACAGTTTTTGTTCCAGTTGCTAGAACACGTTGGGCCCTATTAGAAATCTCTATGATCTCCTTCACCGTTGTGGCGCTTCAGATGCCTCCATCCCTGCCGTTGTTTCACTGAGTGCTGTTGCCTCCCTGGAGCAGCAGAAAGGAAGGAAGGGGAAAGGGAAGGGTTAAGGTCAGTGGTGACAAGATTGTAGTGATAAAAAATATATAAAAAGAGGAACATTTTGGGGCAGCTGGGACTGTACGCAATCGTGAATAGCAGCATTTTGTCATCGCAGCTGTTGCCCCATGAAGCACCTTATCAGCTCACATTTTACACGACTGATGAATGAAATCAAAGTGTTGTGACCTTTTGAATGTGGGCAATTGTGGAAAGTAAACATGTACTTACTCCGGACGTTCATTTCTCTCGAGCCTCACAACTGTATCTGCTTCTCCTGGAAACCAACAGAGGAACTACTGTAAGCTTTCAGTGTAGAGTAATTCACACTAGCACCTTTGTATTCTCACAGATATGCAAATGTATGTAACACAGCTACATTGTGACAAAACAATAAAATAATATCGGTCCTTACCTGTCCGTCCTTTCCTGCAGCTCCAAAACAGTAACAGCACCACTATAATACTGAAAATCAGCACTGCACAGATGGCTGTTTGTATTACAAAAGTATTGTCGGGCTCAGGCGGGTCCTCGGGTTTATTACCTACAGACAAGAACAAATGTTGATCAGAGTCAAAAAATGTATGAGCTGGGACAATTGCGTTTAAAGCATAAGGATGGCAACATCTTATGGATTTCTTATCGTCAACAAATCCTATTAAAATGCAGAGAATGGGTTTGTCCTTCTCTCAATATTTCCCTGATTTATCTGTGGCACTCAGCCCCAAATCCATTTGTTCTTACTGAAGATGTCAATGAACATGTCACAGATGTCTAGTTTCATATTTTAAAAAAAGGCGGAATCATTTCCTCAAACAGATGGATGTTGTAGTTTTTTTTGGCAAATATTACTCAATAAAGGGCAAATTGTGGAATATGTTCACATCAACCAAATGACAAAAAAAACAAGCTTTCTCAATTTCCTCCTTCCATCCAACTAAAATGAAGAAGACTTTTCAACAGTCATGTTAAGTCAGCCAGTATAGTTCCAATGAAAACATAGTTGAGCAGCAATCTAATTACTTAACCCCCACTCCCCACCCCAAAAAATAAAAAAAATAAAAAATAAAAAAATCACGAGTTAAATAAGAAAACACATTTTATGGAACTTTGGTGAACTTTATACTTAATTATACTTTATACTTAATGAACCTAATAAACACAGATTAAAGAGTAGGTTTATGTTTGATTAGTCTGCAGTATACCCAAAATGAATACTGAGAAATGTTACTTAGGTTTTTTTTTTTTTTACTGGGAAAGGCCTGACTCAGCCAAGTACATGTGATCCATCAGCATTTAGTAATTTTGTCATCATCCGGCTGTTTGAGTTTGTCCAGTTCTTTGGTTCATGACCAAATACCCACAAAACTAATCCCATCTGCCTCAGTTATATCTGAGTAACTAACTGAGTAACTTTGTCTTCTGGGAAAGAAAGACTCTGAACCTTAATGTGAAAGTTAATGATTCATCATGGGATATAAAAGCAGCAAAAATTTCCCTCACACATTCCTGAAAAAATAGCCATCAAAGGGGACCTATGTCAAGGGCTTTCCGTCGCCTTTCACACTTCCCAAAACTTGCACACAACAAATATTGGTAAAGAAACAATTAGGACTGGTATTTCTTTAGTTTATTACTCACAGACAGAGAACAGTTCGGACGTGACTTGGCCCACAGAGCATCGGAGGTGATCCAACTGTCCGCTGGAGCAGTTGAAGTACGCGGTGCTGGAGCTGTTGACCGTCATCGTTGCTGCGTCGTTCATTTCACTGCTGTTCATAATCGTCCACGTGTGATTCTCAGGTACGCTCCACCTCATCGTGTTGCCCGGGTAGCCACCGTGTGAGGCACACGTCACTAGGCAGCCAAAGCCATTGCGACACTGCACTTTGGCTTCAGGCTGGCTGTAGTTGGCTGAGGGAGGCAGAGAAAGAAAATGTCAGTGTTACTGAAAATGACCATGATCAGATGACAAGATCACAAACTGACTGACTCACAGACAACTCATCGAAACAGAGTGTTGGAAGTTTTTTTTTTTTTTTTTTTGAGAATCATACTGAAGTCTAACCATCATGGTTCTCATAGAAACATTAACTCTATATGAGAGGAGATAATGTTGCGTTAGTATAGAAGTTTCTCTGTGCAGGCCCTGAAATAGTTAACCTCTCAATAAGGTTTCCCTGCTTTTGGTCGACGGGACCTCAGACTGCATTGCCTTTGTCCTATGTCATCACAGGTGTTAAAAACTCTGCAGCATCATAGTTCAAACATATGTGGTTGCAAAGCAACTGTATATGTGTCAACCCACACAAGAATGTTGTTGTTTAAACTCTAGCTTTCTAGCTTTTGAAACAGGAACAAAAAACAAGATATTGATTATCTTTTTGAAAAAAAACTAAACAAAACTGGCCATCCTTCTGCCTAAATTGAACCAATTTCATTTCATTCTAAAATTGTTTGGTTCCTACAGTAGCTGGACGAGAGACTAACTCAGAATACTGTTTATATATGATTAAACCATCATAGTGTTGTAAAATGTCAAAAACCAAAATATGTATCAAAGCAAAGCTTAAACAATCAAATACATTTTTAAATGTTTAACAGTTAGAATCTAACACACTTGTACCTGTGACTGTGAGATTAATGTCAGTTGTAGTGACCATATCATTGTCAAAGGACTGGATATGGCACTGGTAGACACCGTTGTGGGATATGTTCAAGTTGAAAATGTACACAGTTGTGTTGTGGTCATCCACTCTGGTGTTCTCCCATGTAACCATTTCTGATTTATTTCTCATGGCATGATAGCCATTCACAAATGTTCCTCCCCTCTGAAAATAGAAGAACAATATTCTCCCTTTTTTGGCAAAGGGGCAGTGGATGGTCACATTTCCACCAACCTCGCCTCTGAACTGAATCAGAGCAGTGGTTTCTGGAAAAGAAAAAGAAGCAAAGGTTGTAGCATGCTGGGAAACCTTTCATGAAACATAATGAAATCGTCCTGAGGGAGAGATGGATGAAAGCCTGGAATTGTTGCTGAGTGTGCACTATTTAAAATCAGATGATCTTTAATGCAATGAATATTATAAGCTCTAAATAAATGAATTACATTATATACTGTAAATACTGGATCATGAATGTGTAGTTGGAAGTGTGGACTAGACTAATGATCTGTGTAGTGTAACGAAAAGCAAAAAGAAAATGAGTCAATGCAAATCAATGATTTGTTTTGATTAACAAATTAGTTTGGCATCTTTAAGATTTGACTTGAAACCAACATTAGCAATATACGTTGAGTAGACAGTTCTTACTTTAGGCTGTGGGCAAGTGTGAAGGTCAGGGCTTTTTGTTTTGAGGACTCTGCTTCATGACGTAGTAGCCTATGTCTCAGTTCCCCTTTTCCTTTAGTATCAGATACATTACTAGTGGTGTCAGTTTTCTTTTTTACATAAACTAAAGGTCAAAATATCAAAAGTGAAGCTACAGAGAGCTAAAGGTTTAAATTTTTGATGACAGCTTGGCGCAGGTGTTAATGAATATGAACACTTTTGACCAACGTTTTGACCTTCCATAGACTCTGGTCAGTTATTCAAATGTCTTCACTAACTAGTCACTGATTTTACTTGTCTGAAAGTTTGATGAGTGGGTTTTATCACAACTACTTTGCTGAAAACAGAAATAAGGTCAACGGGTACATTTACAGGCCTATTTAGACAATATTCTGGGAAATACGCTTTCCTTGCCGAGTGAGATGGGAAGTTTAATGCCACTATCACATCTGTAAGGCAAGGCAGCGAATAAGCGTGTGTGCCAGAATGTTGAACTGTAAAACCAAAACAATGAGGTGAAAGTGAATGAAGAGTTCTGTCGAGCTGAGTTGGATGACAATTATTTGCATATTAACCTCTGCCAGCTGAGCCTTTCATGTAGGTGCTTGATTTATTTAACACTGTTGTGCTATAAGCATACTGCTGTGATAACCTTAGTCCTCATGTGTCTATTTATAGAGACAGGTAGATTCACTCTCAAACTGAGATAAGGGTGTGCGGTCGATCCTGCTCACCTGTGACAGCAAGGAGCCACATTGTAGTCAAAAGCAGAGACAGCAGCCAGAGGGAACGCCTTTGGTTTCTTGAGAGAGAGCAGGGGGAAATGAATCAGCCATTTACACGATTATTCAGGTGACATCAGAGCGTTACGGGTACGCAACACCATAAAAAAACATTCATCCTCATAGCACAAACAATGCTTCTCTTTTGCCCTGGCCCTATGCCCAGACATGCCATCAGCAGGTGATTCCTGTGATTCACCGTGTCGAGAGTCACATGTGCTCGTGTTGACTATTCAAATCTGATTGAACTTGTCCTCCTCTGCCACCAACTGTCATTCTTTCTACAGCTGAAATGAAACTGTGCCACCTTTTTCTTTTACAAAAACAAGCACACAGAGTTTGTGAACAAGTTCCTTTCTGGATGTATAATGTGCCTCCTGTCTTCCTCCTTTTGTTGACTTCCAAACTTTATTTGAAGAGCTGGGAGAGTTAGGCATAGAAATACTTTTTACAGGAAATCATTTTAACCCCAGTGAAGGTTGGAAGATTTAGCAGCACTTGAGCTTTAGTTGCTGAACTTTGACATGGGTAGTAAAGCTCCACTGAGCGACGCAGGGTCATACATGTGTTGTGTTATTATTAGATCCACAGTTTCATATTGGACTTATGCTGTCAACTACTGGATTATTTTTGTGGTAGCACAAGTTAAGGCTTCATCAATTGCAACTAAGCAATATGGAGTATTCAAATTATGAGCAGAACCTTGTTATTTGTGCTGTGTTGAAACCTGCACATTTCAGCTCGGTATTTTTAGTTGTTTCCTGGCAATCTTTTTGTGGTTGACTTACAGTAATGATGAAGAGGGCGTTGAATCAGAAAGAACCTGTGTCTAAACAGCAACACTCATAGAGTTTTCATGACTAAATCACTGCTCGTCACTAATCACTATTAAAAGCATCTTAGGCACGCCTCATGAACAAAATCTCAAAAGCGCTGATGACAGTTGGAATCGAGTTCATGTAGTTTGCAGGTGAACTCTGCAAACATGTGCCAGGTCGTAGACGATATTAAAAATAGTTTCTGAGTCTCCTGCTGATGTTTGAGAATCATAATGATGTCATTGGAATAGCAAGGGTACTTACAGGAAACACTGTGGAATGCAAGGTGGTGCCTGTTGAAAGGACAGACAAGTTAGGATGAATTCCCTTCATTTTAATCAGCGCACACTGAAGCAGCATGTTCATAGCATAAGCGCTCATGTAACAATCAGAAATAGACGTAATTTGTCTTAATGCGTCAGATTAGGCAAGTGGGTTATTTGCTCTAAATTATCAGGTGACTGAACATTTATACCTTAGTCATGTTTTAAACAATGAAAATGATTATTGGAAATGGTCTCGTTAGAGAGAAGTCGTACAGTAAACACCCTCTTGAATCTGTACACAAACCAAAACTGATCTTATCTGAAATATCTTCTCATGCAGTGTTGAGAAGGAACCTGAAGGAACATAGCCGAAGGCAAAAAAAAAAAAAAGTGTTTTCAACAGACACCAAGCCAGAGGAAAGTCCCACTGAGCAGTATCAGAGAAAGACTGTTTCTGTGTAAGGGTGTATTCTTCTGCCTGCTGGGTGAATCTCTCATCACACTTCACACAGTGCACTCGAGTTTTTTTCTATTGTGCATGTGGTGTTACAGAAACCAAATGCTGAAAGTATATGTGGTTTCACTTGGTTCATATTACTGTGTTTTGGTATGTAAAAACTCAATTTATTGTAAAGGAAAAAACGCTGATTTCATTAGATATTTTTACAGGCTGGTTGCCAGCTAGACCTAAATTCTAAGGAAATTCCCAGGTGGTTAACAATAGCTCAACTGTCCCAGCTGTAGGTTATGGTCTAACAGGATAATAAACATTTAAAGACTGTGGCAGGTGTCTGTCAATCAAAATGTACATACACATTATCTGCTGAGACACCTGGTCTGTCTTTACTCATACTGTGTACATACTTAACATACAGGGTCTAGAAATTACATAGGCTACTTTCACTCTTTTAAGAAAAGTTCTTTGCTATGGAACTTTGCATTTAGAACACAAAGTTGTAGAAGAAAATAAATGAAGTACTAAACAAAAAAATCAAAACAAAAAAAAAAACCTATATACAAAAGAGGATTTCCAGGGGGAACACCTGCATCATGGGTCATTCTGACTGGCCTCAGAGGAGCTGGTGACTCCTCACCAGAAACCAAATCTGAGGGAATTCCCAAGAGCCATATAATTTAGTGTTGTACAGTCCGCAGCTTGTTTAGTTTCAGGACACATGGATTGTGAAAGTGATATTACTAACAATGGGATTCTTGAGTCACCATGAGGTTATAATTAAAAGATCAAATATAACCACACTGCTATTTTGAAATTCTGATAGAGATTTAGTTTTCCCTAACATCCTCAATTCTGTGTTACACCAGCACCTATGATATCACAATCATCCAATCTATAGCTCAGCTTTAAGTGTAACCTTTGTGAGAGCTTATGTTGATTTTCTTTGTTGAGACTGCGTCAGAGAACTTTTGGGACTACAGTGTATGGTACTACACTTGTTGTGGAAAGTTGTTCCTATTTTTTTGTCCCCCTAATATATGTATATAGGTTGAGAGGTGAGTTTGGGGAAAAAGGCTTCCTTGGTAATATGACATTGCAGATGATGTTCACCTTTTAAATGAATGATGAATCTATTGTTATGGGGATTCCCACATCTAACGTGACTTACAAAGCATGAGCTTCGAAGAAACAAGTGCTCAAGTCTATTGGCTTTTACTGCCAGTTAAGTGACAAACCACATACTACTCTCATATGATTTAACTCATCCCAGATGTTGTCTTTTTAATGTGGGTGCTGTGTGATACTTCACACGGGTGAAAAATAGAAAGGGCTGTAGGCAAAAATGATTAGATTATGATGAGAGTCTTGTGGTATGAGAGGTTTACATGTTTAGCTGCTTTTGGTTAACAACTTCACTCATCGCTTTTTCTTTCAAGAAAGACACAAGGCAAGCTGACTTCCGCTCTCATTTCCATTCATTTAGGACTCCGCGCATGATGTTAGATGTGTCATGAAAACTGGATAACTGTTTCATAGTCAAATCCCATTCTTGAAATATCAGTATTCTTCACTCTAGTCACTTGCTCAGATTGTCCTTGATCTAAAATGATCACGTATGAAATGAGGAAATACGTGTATTTATACAAGTAACAGTGATTTACACTGTAAATAAACTCTTCCTCCTCTCTCAGACTCGCGTATTCGCACATATCATTCTGACTGTAGCGCAGTGAATGTGACAGAAACCAGAAAGATTTTCTGATATGCATGTAGGTGTTTGTTTACTATTGGCTAAAACGTATTTAACTATTACTATTTACTACTTCTACTCCATGCTACAATCTAGCAACTAAAACAACTGCAGAGTGTTTGAAACCAAGCTCCCCCTGTTAAGACTTTAGACTTAGATTAGAGAGACCGGGAGGGCATGCACACACACACACACACACACACACACAGAAACAGCATTCACAGGGTGCTGCTATGTTCTGTTAAACTATGTTATTTACAGAGACAGTTTTCCTTTCTGATTATCAGCATGACAGTAAATTATAGCCTTATTCACAACGACAAAGTAAATTGTTATCAAAAAAAGACAGGGAAAAGAGGCTCTTACCATCATAGCACGGCTGTCTTCTCTGTGTGTCTCGCAGACTGAGAGTGAGACTTCCTCTTCACAGAGGCACATTGCCAAAACTTTAAGGGGCGGAGGGATTTGTGTGAGTCATTTTAACCACATAGTCAACAATGTATGATGAAAAACCTAATGTCAACCTGAGCGCTTAACAGAGTTCTTTACTGATTACACAAAATGTGTTGTATCTTTGAGCACAACATATTAGCAACAATTATAAGACTAGTACTTTACTTATTTACTATAGGGCAGCTTCAGAGCGGCTTCCTTTGAATCATGTGGGCGTGTGGATTGTGTGGTCTAACTACATTTAATAGTGACATCAGACTTCCTTGTTTCCTTTTTGCATGCACCTCAGTCTCAGCTGACAATGTGGCATCAATTCTCTGGAAGAGATCACAATTAATGTCATAAACAGCATTGCTTTTTTCTGTAATATTCCATGGCTGTCTTTATTGTTTGATATTCAAAAATTCTATTACTTGTTAATTCACTCAGACTGCTCAGTTAGGGGGAAGAGGAAACTAAATGTCAGAGTTAACCTAAGTTTAATGACCCTGTCAACCTTTACTACTCCATCTTATTTTGGACAGAACTTCTTGTAATATAAGCCAGGAAAACACCAAGGGAACACCCCTTAAGCTACAATAAAATTGCCTTCACTGGCTAAAATTTGAAACAAAATGTCAGGGCAAATGTTTTATTTGTATGGCCGATAGAAACTTATAGTCTTGCTTGTCTTTGCTCAAGAGAACAGAAGCCTAAATCAATTCAAAACAACTTAAATTAAACAGGATCATATGGGAGAAGCGGAACCAGTCAGTTTCTTTCGTCATTTTTGAGACTGGGCATGTAATAAAATAAAGTTTTACTGTGAAAGGAGAAAGTCCTCTTTTGTCAGTAAACTGATAAGAGGCAATCGTAAAACCTGTTTTTTGAGTAGTAATTGTGACCTATTGTGCCAATAAGAGCAGCTTTGAATGGTGCGATACAGCAGTTAGATGCACATGAGATTGTACTACAAATATCAGCAAATATCTGTCATGTTCCAAGTTGCAGTGATTGGTTTTAGGAAGGTGCTACAAGGTGTGCTCAAATGTCTGTATGCCACACGATATCTCAGATACTTCATCAGATTTTCACAAAACAGCATTGCTCTGTTCTGGCACCAATGCAGGCAATTCTGACATTTACTTGATACATTTTCCACAAACTGGAGGTAGTGTACAATGGATTACTTTGACCTGTGCCTTTTTGGGGTTGGAGTGGCCTGAATGTGGCATCTTTCTTAGACACAGGTGTTGAGCTATTTTCTCAAAAACATACCGTATACTCCCACAGCTGGTTTTCTCAGAACACCTCTGCTCCGTTAACCACAATGTTTTCACATTCTGATTTTTGTCTTTGTTCTTCTCCCGCACTCGGTAGAACATGTTTTCACTTCTGCTTTTCACTCCCTTTGTTATGTCAAATGACAAATGTTAGAATAAGTCCGGTAATGCTGCGTTTTCATTGCCCACTTAATTCCGGTTAATTGGCATTCAAAAGGTTTATCGTTCCCAGCTCCCAGCCAACTGGCCTAACGTGGCTATATGCACTGGACAGAATTTCTAATGTGATAACTTTTAATCACATTGCATGTTTATGTCATCCGAGTTTCTCCTTGCACTCTCTCCTTTACAGCTTCAAATGATATCATGACACTTTCCACTGAACAGTCTTGCCCCCAGCTGGAAAGGGCTATATCCCTGTTGTGTGGAAAAGGAGGGGGGGGTGGAGCAAGCAATTATTGACACAGACAGACCCATGAACAAGTCCCGAAAAACAACATTACAGGATGATAAGAAGGACAAAATGTTGCTGATATTTGCTGGGAAATTACTGATCACTTGCAAACACTGCCATTCCTGAATTCAGCCATACCAGCAGAATTTAGGGACAATACAGCCAACAGTGAATCCCAGGGAATTTCCTGTATCCCTGATAAATTTGAGAAAGCTTCTCAGACAGAAAAGCCTCAGCCTCACCTTATTCTCTTACTCCAGTTACTTCAATTTAGTCTGTTCAGTTGTGTCCTTTTGAATCAATAGACTGCAAATGTTATCGGTAATGATATTTATGTTCAATGAAAATCAAATGGCCCCTTTACATAATGACTGTAAGACAGAATGTATTCTTTTCTTGGTATAGACGAGACAAGAATGTTTGTGGGAAGTAATGGCAGTTTCTTGTAATGTGTGGTAACCACCTAACTCTTAAAGCTTTATGTATTGTATGAGAGTGTATTACAATTTTGACGCCCAGGTAAACTTTACACAACAACTGAAATATAATATTATATAATAATAACAGCATGCATATTATTACAAAACAGACTGCAAGGCATGATAGAAGATCTTCTGAGTAACATAGACACATTAACACTCACAGGCTCCCTTACATCCTTCCTTATAGGGGGTGAACAAGAATGTGTTGGCTAGTGGGCAGCATGTGGGAGGACAGGCTCTGAGATCACAGCCACATCCCCAGAAGAATTAATAAACAAATCAGTTCTCATCATTTGGGGGAATTTTGAAACCCAAAAGCAATCCTATTTTAACTACTACCAGCTTTTTTAAAATAACCTCCCATCTAAAAAGTGCTGTTGTGTAGTAAATTGGGGGAGTGTGAACTGCACTAAAAATGGCTTGTAACCATATGATAGTTCAAGTGGCAATAGCAAAGAGTGGATTTGAAGAAAGGTGTTAGAAGGAGATATGGTTATCAGTTATTGTTCATCTTACATCTCAGCAATAAAGATAAGGGCCTTCATACTGACCTCATTACTCTCTCTGGAAGTTATTCTGTAAACGTGCAGTTGGGTGTGAGGACACTGTGACAACAGAATGTCCCTTCGGTCTAAATATGGTCAGTGGCAGAAATGAAACCTCACTTACACGTCAAGGGAATCCCTGAGTGTTGTGTGTGTGTGTGTGTGTGTGGGTGTGAGACTGAGTTTGAATATCAAATAAATGCTGTGCATATTTAAGGATCATGGACTATGCATATTCTAATGTTGATGAATGTTTTCTAGAGGGCTATGTTTACACAGGCTTTAATTAAGAGCAAAAATCACTTATTGATCTTAACATTTCTGACCCAAGATTAGGAATTGTTACCCGACTCCATTCTGAGCAGTTTAACCACAGGATTAAAGCTAAAGATCTACACATACAACAAAATAATATATGCTATAAACCAGCTGGATCACCAAGTGGGCCACACTGACCCTCAAAAGCCCCTCTGCCTTATTCCTCCCCCGTTTGTGATCCTTTTATCAACTGTAACTTTGTCACAATTACGTACGTACATTACGTAGCAGCCTTATTCCGCTATGTCACGTGGTAAAAGGGTCGTAGTTGCTACCTGGTAACCACGCAAGCATAATCCCGTAGAGCACAGAGAGACGAGCAACAGATTGTCACAGCTTCACTCCATGAATGAAGTTACACAAAGCTCCCAAAGTGGAACATTTGGTGGCAATACGGTATGAAACCAAGCTTTCTATTAGCCTGCTAGCACGCTGAAGTCCAGCCTGCTAGCTTAAAATGCATAACTTTAATTCTCAGAGGCGGTGAGCTAACGCTAGCTACCTAGCGGATGTTACCAACCCTCCTGTAACCACTGCTTTGCTATTATGCTGCAACATAACTTTGCAGGCGTTATTTGAGTCCTTCTCGTGCAAATATAAGTAGCTTCTCAAGCAAAGACGACTGATTGAACGCATGCTGGATTTATAAGATAACGTTGTTTTAGCGCTAGCACATTTAAGATACAAACGTTAGCTTAACAGTTTGGCAGCATCACTTTAAAGACGCTAACTGCTAACGTTACCTAACAACCTTTAGGGCAACGTGAGTAATTATAATTTATGAAATAGTACCGGGAAACTTGAGCATCCATGTGGTAGGTTGTGTGGTTTAAAAACTGGATTATCTCCTTGTTTCTGGATTGGCCGGAGCTTTAGTTTAAGTTACGTTTCGTATTAGGTTAAAACGTAATTAAAGTTTGAGACATGGTCACAGTTTGTGCCTCTCATGGATTATCAGGCACAACGTGGGACTGGTCCTGATGCAACAGCCAGTTATAGCCTGGATAAAAGATGCTAACACTCATTAAAATGAAGAGGGCTTGAAGAATCTGTAGGAATAATCTTGAGACTTAAAAAGGAGCTGTTAAAGTGTCTATTTTACATAATAGCTATCATTAAGCCATATCCCTTTCATAGTGTGGTCCTTTGCAATGTTTTTTGTTTTGTGTTTTACAGCTTTCTCTGCATCAGAACACTATTGCAGCTGAAAGATGCCTCATGGTCCAGATGATGCTCGCAAGAAGTTTATCCTGGCCACAACTGGGAACTTCTATGGGATAAAGCCGTCATCATCCCTAGCTGACAGCCCAGAGCTCAATAACTTCTTGGATGATGGAAATGAGTTTGTCCTGTCTGTTAGCAGACATGACAATGACCTTCACTTGTCTAATAAGGTAACACAAATGTTTCAAGCGTTATGTTAAGGTTTCCTAGTGTGGAGCAGTGTATATGTGTGGAAAGATTTCTCTGGTTCATAAGGCAAAATCCTAACCTTAAATTTATGTTTGTAGATTGGTTAACTAGACTAAATACATATAATGTAAAATGAATAAGCCATTTAAGTCAACACAATAGAAAGCAAACATTAAGGAACATTTTTTCTTTTTAAACATGTCATCCTTCTTTGTCAGATTGATGCTTCGGGGGACAGTACTGAGAAGGTGCTGGTGTTCTTCAAGCTGCATCCCACAGTGATCACAGAAGACAACCTTCACCAGAGCCTCCTTGTGTCGTCCATGCTGGAGTCTCCCATCAACACCCTGTACCAGGCTGTAAGACAAGTCTTTGCACCTGTACTGCTGAAGGTGAGGCTGTCCCTGCGTATTAAAAAATCCCATAGATGCATCTGATAGAATTAGTCAAAACATTTCCTATGTTTGTAGTTGGACTGTTAAAATTGAAAAGGAAGAAAAACCTAGGAGAATTGAAAACACATTTTTGTAAATGAATATTGCAACAGCATTATGATACACGTATTTCCCCTAAAGCTTTTTACAATGGATTTTGCATTGCCCTAATAAAGCAGAAGCAGAAGATCAGAGTATTTGGCCTAAAAGTTGTGCCTTGCTTTCATTTCTGTCAAGGATGAGAGGTGGCGTTCAGCATTTGACCCCAAGCTGGCGGGGCTGCTGAGTGAGCTGGAGCTTGGCCTGGGCTCAGTGGTGCGCCAGTCTGGAGCACAACCCTGTGCCAAGAGGGGCCGCACGGAGGAAGATGTTCTTGGTATGCATTAGTATATTTTTGCAGAAGAAAACACACAAGTCAGTATAAAAGCAAAGTGTTTACCATAGTTTACCAACGGTTTGATCTAAGTATTAGAGCGGAAAGATAATCCTTTCATCTGGAAGCTGTGGTAATTTTCTCTCACAGCTAAACTTCAATGGACAACTACATTTCAGTTAATTACTGACTTGTAACCTTTTAGCTGAAGACTGTAAGCTGTACTACATACATACAATTTGTATGCATCTCTCAATGTCGCCACTCTTAAAAAGTTAATAAATGTGTGCCTAAGCATGTTCTCCTGGTAAAGAAAGTTGCCAAGTAAAAATAACAACAGAAAAACTCTTAACTGAATCTGACAAGAACCAGGATACATTCTGATTTTAGCAAGATGTACTAATATTTCTTCCACTCTGTGCAGGCATCCTGACACCCAGTGATGAATTCCAATACTGGGTCGATCTCTCTGAGTCTGCAGAGAAGAACAGTGTGAGAGAACGGGCTGCACATTTCACTGAGCAGTTTAAACCCATACAAAAGGTGTGCGTGCAAACCCTTATGTGTCAGGACTGGCTGCATGAAAAAAGAAAATTTAAAGTCATTACATTTACGAAACATTGTTTTTATTTGTATACAAGGTAGTTGTGAACTGAATTACAATTACTAAGATGTGATGGGATGTTGTAACTGTGCTAAGCAATATTTCCACAGATAAATTGGAAAAGGAAATTCATTACATCTTGGTTTGAAGTTTGGAAACTTTAAAATTGTCTTAACATGTAAATTATCTATGTGCAGTGAACTAAGTGGGAAACTAAAAGTAAGCTTAGACCTAAACTTCACTAACACACGAAACTATGTGTATCTTTGTGTATTCTCCAGGAGTATGGCGGACTTGATGGTTTGTCTATGTCTGATGTTGTTGATCTGGTGGAACAGAGCAGAGACACTCTGGATGATGTTTGGAGGCAGACTGATATTGAGCCTTATCCGGAAACACGTATGATCCGACTCATGGACGTTATCGGTGCGACTCTCTCACATTTAGACAAACCAAAACCAGGAAATGAAAACAAAATATTTGCTGATGTTTTTAATATGCATTGTGCGTCAAGCCGCCTATGTCACATAGATGAAAGTGATGTACATCTTTAAGGAAATGAAACTGACTTTGTTTTCCAAGGAACTCCTCAGTATACAGTACATAATGTGCACGCAGGACAAACCTTGCCAATAATTAAAACTTTGTAGTCTTTTTTGTTATGTTTGTTTGTGTCTCCATATAAAAGGAGGGGCTCTGGGAAGATATGTGCAGAGGAAGCTGAGTGGTCTTAAAATCTTTGAGGAGCCATTTGTATCGATGAGAGAGAACCTGAGAACAGGCGTTGCCATCTGTGAACAATGGGTGGTAGCCTGTGAGCATCTGACTGGACAGGTATGGAAGAGTTCCAAATGCGGCAAAGTATGAACAACATGGTTCCACAAATCAAAACCTTTACTGTTCCTGTCACAACTAAACACCTCAATTCAGTTCAACCCCAAAGAATGCTTTTTACTATAAAATTTGTCTGAATCTATGTCTTGTAAAATAAAAGCTAAAAAGTGATCATGAGGTTGATTGTGGTATGCACTGAAAACATGTTGAATTACCTCTTTTCTCAGGTGTGGAAGAGACATGCCCCCCACCCCTGGAAGGGAAACAAGCACTACCCACAAACCCTTCACTGCCTTGCGAAAAGATTAGATGAGGTAATAAATGGTTCTGCTCTGGGGTCATGGAAATACTGCGAAATAGACTTCTTTAATAGTGTGTAGTTCTCCTTTTACACACGACTGTGTGGTGCAATGGTTTCATCTCATTCAGTGCTTAAAATATGCTTGCAAGTATCCTGTTAGTTGTCCTTGGCTTGTTTCTGCTTACGTAAAGGAGAAGATTTCACACTGAAGTGGATTTTCCACTTGTTGATATTTATTAATCAACAAAGAAAGAAAAGTGACAGTGAGAAATGTATAACTCTCTTTGTTCTATTTGCTAGCCTGCTACCTAGTAGTTTGTTTGTATGTATCACAGTGTGTGGAGTGGATCATTCCATTGCCACATGTCTAGACTACTACTTAAATGTGGTACAAATCTATGATGCTGATCGTACTTTGCATTTTTTAACCAAGTAACTCTACCTGCGAAAGTGTCTACGTTGATCCAGAGACATATATCCACTATCATATTCATACACCTCTTTCCTCTTTCTTATAAATTGTATTATTTCTCTTGTGGACAGAATACCAAGTATGGGGAACTATATAATATCTGCCCTGTTAGCATTTTCCATTGGTGGTTTGACATGAACATTTGTCAGTTTAGCACACTTATGGAAATATTTTTTAGAATATTTTGCAACTAAATGTAGAGCTCAGTTGTGTCTCCATCGCTATATACACAGCATCTTAGAATTCATCCTGTCGAATAAGTCACAAATTGTAAGTCATGTTCTTGACTCCTATGAGCCTGATAATCAAATACATAAATAAAACAGATATAGCATATGAATATTGAATAAAAGTATGTGAATACACCCTCTCTTTCTGTTTCTGTCTGCCAGGTGGTGACTCTGCGCATGGTTCATGAGAAACTGTTACGTCTGCTACCAGGAGGCAAACAGCAGGCTCTGACTTCAGATTGTGTTTTTGAACCTTTCTCTGGACTCAACCCTCTGCATTACAATCCCTACACTGAGGTTAGTTGGGGGAAGATATGAGTGTGCATGTGTGTGTGCAGGTCGTAGGGGGCCAATTCTTCATTTCATGGCTTTTTATTTTTTCATGACACTTCTAACAGTTTACCATGCAGGCGGAGGAATCCTCCCATCATGCTCACACTTGTTTGCGTTTGGCTGACTTTAATCTCATCTTCTATGCAATCAATTTATGCATGGATGAAACATCACTCTTCATTGCAGAGTACAACTGTTTGTTGTATGTTTTTCGTAGCCTCTTTGGAGAGCAGCCGTGAATCAGTTTGAGCGTCGAATGGCTCCATCAGAGCAGGAGGTCGCTGGCAGACTGAAGAGCTACATTGCTGACGTGCAGGAGAATCCACAACAGGTAGTGAAACACACTGCTTCAGTTCAGGTTGTAAAATATTTTGTGTGGGTGTGTGTTAATCTGGAAACTTACCGTATGTGCCTGTGGGTGTGTGTGATTTTTTTTTTGTTGTTGTTGCCTAGCTGTTGCAGGTGTTTCAAAAGCACAAGGAGTTGATCAGACGTCCCACCATCAGCAAAGAGCTTCAGTCAGAGAGAGAGACCCTGCTGGCCAGACTACTGGACTACAACAAAGGTACACAGTTCTGCCTCAAAGCACTTTTGTCTGTTTCTGTTTCAGAGGAAGTGTGACAGTGAGTTATTGTGCCTACACAGAGGAACAAAATACTTAAAAGGTGAACAAACACAGTTCATGCTCTGTGTTCATGTACTTAAATGCAGGTGCTGAATAGATTCACTATTGGAGAATGCTACATTTTTTTTATCTAGCATTGTTATTGTCCATACTAAAGGTTTTCAAACAGTGAGGGGAGAGTTGAAGTGGAGGCTTGGAGGGACAGAGGGTCAGAAACAGTGTCAGACTTTGAAGACCCACATTCCAGACCATAGTGGCACATTTAAGATATACCCATTTTCTCATATTGGTTGCATTCCCAAAAAAAATTAGTTTAGTTAGACACAGCTTGCATCCAGTTTGGCTCTTGTTGTCGTCCCTTTTCCCTTCAACATGATAGAAGTTTTCAAGCCAAGGGGTGCCGGTCAGATTGTATCCCTCTGCAGTTGCTCATGCTCAGCCTTCCTCACTGAAACTCAAGATGTAGCCTAGCTTAGGCTGTAAACACAATGCACATGTTGATGTCCATTATGCTTCACCATCCATTTGGTTCAGCCCAAAGGAAACCAAAGCCTCACAAAATTGTTACAGGTAATCATAATGTGGAGAACTGGGTTTTAATTGTCTGATTATTGAATTTTTGCATTGAGACATAACCTTTCAAGAGAGAACCACCACCTAATAATCTTTTTTTTTTTACCCCTTCCCTAATGGTACATTATTTGGAGTAAATGTGTTACCTGAATGCTAAATGTAAAAATTATGTGCATAATGTAGGGAAAGTCTATGGTTACATGCTGTTGTTCCTCATCTTTGTTGTTCCTCTCTGCTTTTTAGGCCTCAAAAGTGACTTTGAGAGTCGTTGCCATGGAGGTCCTGGAGACAAGTGTGGGCCACTCATTGGCAGGAACCTCCCTGAGGTGGTCAACAAAATTGTGTGGGTCAGACAGCTCATACATAAGGTACAAACGTGTGTGTGTGTGTCTGTATCTGTGTATGTTCACTTGCACGCAAATACTGTATGTGACTGACCACCAAATAATTTCGACGTGTAAGAGAAGAACCTACAAGTAGTAAACAGATGGTGATGGTATGAAAATGACTGATAATACTACAGCTTTTTACTATTATTAGGTTGAGGACTCCGTCCGCATAGCTGAGGCACTGCTCTCAGATCTGTCTGGGTTCAAAGGGTTCCTGCATTTCTGTGATGACCTGCTTGAAGTTCTGAGGGCATATGAACAGGAACAGTTCGAGGACTGGTCAAGAGATATACTGTCCGGACTGGCTGACCCAAAGTCAGGCATCAGGTTGGAAACACTATGTACTGTGGCCTCATCTAACAAGATAAACAAGAAAAGTTCACGGCATCACTGAATTTCATCTTAAATGTTCATCCAACTCCCTCCCTCTGTATAGTCTCCAGGCCAGTAACCGTGTGATGGACCTGGACCATGTAGATGGCAGACTGAAGATCCAGTATTCAGACAGACTGGTCAGCCTCCTCAGGGAGGTCAGACAGCTGTCTGCACTGGGCTTTCCCATCCCAGCCAAGATACAACAGGCTGCTAATACTGCAGACAAATTCTACAGACAAGCTATTGTCCTAAAACAGGTGAGAGTGTCGGTCTCACACACGTAAACACACTTTCTTCCCTCATTTATTTATTTTTATTTGTTATTTTCATTTCTGTCTCATTTTTTTGTAACCTGTCTAAAGTTCATATTGAAACAAAGTGTCGCTGTGTTGTAGGTGGCCCATTTCTACAACACCATTGACCAGCAGATGATTCCCTCTCAGAGACCAATGATGCTCGGTCTTGCCCTGGCCTTTGAACAAGTCATCAAGGTACTGCACTTTGCATCTTTTTTCCCCTCTACCACTTTTGTAAATTTCCCCCTTGTGGGACTAATAAAGATTGTTTTTTTACTTAGATTGTAAGTACTATAAAATGTTGTTAAAATAAATAGTAATAATGAAGTTTAATGCTAAGAAAAAGGAATTATGACTTGGCAATCCCTAATAGTTATTGTGGGCATGAATCATGCAATAAAAGGAGAACAATCCTTTTCTAACTTTTCTATAGTTTGTAGAAAGGTATAAGAACTAAAGTTTCAGAATATTATAAACTTACTTGTCACTTAAATTGTGAATGGCATTGATTTTTTTGGACTTGAGATACTCTTTTCGCTTTTCTTTGTCAGAATCCTCGTTCTCAGTCAAAAGAATCAGGTGGTAAACTGCAGATCACTTGGGACAACCCCAAAGAGTTGGAAGTTTACATCACCAAGCTGCAGTCTGCTGCTGAGAAACTCTCCACCGAGAACAGGAAATTACGCAAATGGCACACTGACTTCGTTGACAAGGTTGTCGCATGCTAATATGTTCTGACCGCAGTTAATTTACTAAATGGTTGAATATAGAGGCAGTTACAAATATGAATTATTTGTTGAAATTCTTTTGAACCATAATCTGACATTAGTGACTAAAGTCTTGCTTTTGTGTATTTGTTTGCACTCCTCTGGGTACATTTCTCAGGTGGTGACACTGATGAATGTGGACCTACTGAGACATCAGCAGCGGTGGAAGGATGGCCTTCAGGACCTCCGAACTGGCTTTGCCACTCTGGAGGCTCAGGTATTGATTACAGTCAGAAATACATGTGTGTTTGCCAATTGGTCATTTTTACTGAATAAATGATTTCTATATTCATGACGATAAAAATTGGAAGAAAACACGAAAGTTCACCTGGGAGCTCTGTTGTTAGTGTGACTGTCATGTAAATAACCATGATTCAAAATGATTTTAGTGCTTGTTGCTTAGCTTTTCATTGGACATTACGCAACCTGTATAAGGAATCTTAATTGTCTGCCTTGAAAGATAATGCGCGTATGTGTGTGTGTGTATAGGGCTTCAGGTCTGATGACATGCGGGCATGGCGTCAGCACTGGAACCATCAACTGTACAAGGCTCTTGAACACCAGTACCAGACGGGACTGGAAGCCCTGAACAAGAACCTGCCGGAAATACACATAGACCTCACTTTCAAGTCAGTGCACACTTTCAGTCTCACTCTTTGTGGCTGTCATGCCGTCTCTCATGCTTTTAACTCTCTTTGTGTGGGTCATCGTCTCTTTCTCTTCCCCTTTTCTCCTCATCTTCAACCACAAGAAATTGTGACTTTTTTCCCCCACCCTCAAATCTTATACTTGTGTGGCCATGTCACCATTAGTGTGGATTAAAGAAAAAATGCACCTGTTCTCATTGTTCCTCTCCTTCTTGTGAACAGACAAGGCCGCTTGCAGTTCCGTCCTCCATTTGAGGAGGTGCGTGCACGCTATTTCAGGGAGATGAAGCGGTTCATCTCAATCCCAAACCAGTTCAAAGGGGTCAGTGCTCCTGGGGAGGAGCTTATCTTCAGCATCATGATTGATAGAAATGCCTCAGGGTTCCTCACCATCTTCAGCAAGGCCGAAGACCTCTTCAGTCGCCTGCAGGCTATACAACACAAGTTCAAGGTGCCTGTACAATAGATGATTATGATGTTCATAATGATTATGACTAGACCATTAGTCAACCATCCTCTTGAAAGGAAATTATTAAGAGTTATATGAATTATAAAGAAAAGTATGACAAGAATTTTTATTTGTACTATACAAAATGAAAATATATTAATGCGTTACATTCTTTGATAGCCCGCTGTTTGAAACTAAAGAGATTTGATCCTGGCCTCTGAGGTCGAATTTAATATTACCTAAGAGTTATAGAGTGTAAATTGATCACTAGTTTCTTCTGGTAGTTAAGGATTTGTGTATTGTATTTTGCACAAATCTTAACTGATAAACCTTTTTTTGACCCTTTGCTCATTGAAGCAGTACAATGGGCCATTGCTGTGAGAGTTTTCTTTGAAAGAGTGCAACTTGCATTAGTCATGCTTCTCTATTTATGTACTGAAGATCTGTTTGTTTTCATTGTCAGCATTTTTCCCCTTTGTACTACCCTGACAGAACAGTGAGCACAGTATATGATCTTTTCCCGTCTGACTTCAGCCATGCATAAGTAAATGTGTAAGGGGAATCCCTGAACACCAGACTTCCCTTTTGTCCCCACTTTACTTCTGTTTTTATTTAGTTATTCTATGTCTTTTTTTTTACATGTAGCTTTTATGGCCTTTGACACAGACACATTTATATTTGGAATATGTACACTGTACCCAACCCCTGTGACTCTTTGCGTGTGTGTTGTAGGAGTGGGTGGTGTTGGGTCAGGTCGATTTGGAGAAGTTAGTGGAGAAGCATCTGAATTCTGTGCAGGACTGGGAGAGAAACTTTAAGGCCCTGAAAGCCAGAGGGAAAGAGTCAGAACGTCTGCCTGGGTATGTAGCACACATAATAAACACAAGTTAATATAATAAAGTTAGACCTGTTTTGTAAGCCTAAGCCTAAGATTTAATGATTATACGATTATCTATTTTGGTATCTAAAGGCATATCCCTTATTAAGAGTAATTAATAAAGCCTGGTCACATATTGTTATCAGTACATGCTGGATCTGCTAATACAGGTGTGAGAAGGTTTGTTTGATGATAGAGCTGAAGACCAGACATTGAACTCCACATGGAATATTTTAAAAATTCCAAGCTCACTTTGAATGGTTTTTATAATCCTTTTCACATCCCTGTCTGCTGTTCAGTAAATGAGCAAGACTCATTTTCTTAATCTTGAAACTCAGAATTCTTCTTTCGCCATTTCTTGCTATATCCCTTAGCAGGATTATGCTCACTTTGTTGGTTGAGTTCTTAAGGTGAAATACCACATTGACACCACAAATACAGGTAATTTACATCAAAACAAGTTACAGTCACTGATCCTCTGTTTCCTCCTCTTTCAATCAGGAAAGAGTGGAGTGTATCTGAGTCATTTGTAGCTGACATGTAATTTCCCTGGGCAGATTTAAATTCACTTCTTATATTCAGTTGTTAAGGTGAAAGGTCAAACATTAATTGACGCCACAACTACTGTAAATTTTTACCCCAGCAATTTACAATCACTGCTCTGTTCCTTCTTCCTCTGTCAGTCAAGAGAAAGTGGACTGTATTACAGTCAACTGTGAGCCAGTAAAAGCTGTCATCGATGACCTCATCCAGAGGCTGTTTGACTTGCTGCTCTTATCACTCAGGAAGTCCATACAAGGTAAAGACAAGCGACTCAATTGTCTTTTTACTTTCCTGTTTATTTTGTGCATGTGAGAAACATATAGGTTCATCTATGCCTTTATATGCTAACTAAATTCCCTTGAAATATCATTTTTGAATCCAGTTGTCACCAATCACAAGCCCAACTCTTCCCTGTTTCCTTTTCGTTCTGTGTTCCTGTTTATTTCATTTTTGTTTTTCATTCTCTTGATCCAGTGACATCCTCTTTCATTTTACTTTCTTTTTCCTTTTATGTTTCCTTTACTTTATGTGTGTCTTCCTCTCTCCTGCTTGCAGGTCACACACAGGCCATAGACAGTTTTGTTTTAGAGTCAATGGAGGCTTTGTCGACCCGACCAGAGAGCATGGACGAGATTGGTGCAGCCAGTGTCAAATATAGCCAGATAGTAGCCCGCAAACCAGAAGTAAGTCAAACACACTCCCAAATTCTGGCTATGAATCTTGAATGATAGTAGTAATGCTTAATGTTTTCCAAATAGGTTTCCAATACCCCCTTATTCAGCATGGGTTTTAGAAAAGAAAATTCATTTTTCTACATTTGGTTCAATCTTGTTGCTGCCTGTCAAGGACATTTAAAATTAAGTCTTTTGTTTTTGCTAATGACATGACCTACATGTATTCACAAGTGTATGGGCATTTATGCTCTACGTCTTGTTATATTTTAGATGTTTTCTATCTAACAGTGTCTTGTAATTTAATGTGGTATGGGCCAAATGTTTGACATGGAAAAAACTAACTAACAATATTCTCGATGTATGTGAATAGATCCTACCTCAGTTCCAGTGTGCTGAGGAGAAGAACCGCTTGCTAAGAGCGGTGGCTGGAGCTGGCTTGGACTCACTGTCCTCACTGAGGGCCAAGTGGGACAAACTGGAGCTTGTCATGGAGAGCCACCAGCTCATGATCAAAGAGCAGGTGACACAAACTCACAAAAGCACACATGTTGGATCCTGGTTTAAAACTTATTTTTATTTTTAAAACAAATTTTCTGTAACAGCAGCTCTCTGTTTCCCCTTATTTATCTAAAGTCTTTCAACTCTTCTTCTTCCTCTCTTCTGTCTTTCCCTTTGTCCATTTCCCCTGACCACCCGTCTTGGCTGTGCCCTGTTCCTCCTTCAGGTTGAGGTGATGAAAAGTAATGCCACTGGCCGTATCGACGCCTACAGGGCGGATCTTGAGCGGTTTAAAGCCCGATGGGACCAGCTGAAGCCTAAAGATGAGATACTTGAGACCGGTGATCATTCTGCCCTTCTTGCGTGCCTCCAGACCATCAGGGACAAGCAGCAAGAGTTTCAGGAGCTAGAGCTTGTGCGCAGTAAACTGATGTAAGTTCTTTTTTAATATACTGAATTTGGTATTTTGTTCTTTATTGAGAGACCGGACAGCTGAGAAGGATGTGTATTGCCTTCATCTTATTAGAAAATGCTGTAGTAAGATAAAATGTGGTTATGCTATGGCCAGAAAGTAGCTTAGCTAAATCCTTTTTCTCTCAATGGGATTGTGAGTGACTAAAGATGATGTGATAAGATTATAGCTGCAAGTTTGAATAATAATTCAGATACACTATAAAGGTGTGTTACTCAACAAGATACACAAATGTATTAATGTCACTGTATTTTCTGCTTCTGTTATCGATAGAGATTTTTTTTTGTATTTGAATCTATTCTATTCAGTATTATTTCTGATTCATTTCCACTGCACCACACCTAACCTGAAATGATGAGCAAAGCTATATTATTGAGGGCCTCCACCCAATTACACTACAACCCATTGCACCATGCAGAGCAGCTGCCCGAGACTTGAACTTCTACAAAAGCTGAGTCGTTTTACAATCTTCCTACAAGACCAAATTTTAATGCCTTTACTTCAAGTCTCAACAGTCAAAGAAATAAAATATGTTCATCTTAATCTTAGTTGATAATACTACCTAACTCATTGATGAGTCCCTCTGCTGCATTGCACCTGACAGCACTGTTGGATAAGGTGGCAGTCAGACTCTCCTCTCCTCTCCTCTCCTCTCCTCTCCTCTCCTCTCCTTCCTCTCCTTCCTCTCCTTTCCTCTCCTCTCTTCAGTGAAGACTGCACCTATTTTGACTTGGAGGCTCCAGATTTCTCTCTGGCAGAAGAGACAAAAAGAGACATGGAGGAGTACAGCCAGATGTGGGGTCTTTATGAGGAGTGGCAGCAGGGTTTCACAGAAAAGGCCCAGGAGGACTGGATCACATTCAGGTACAGGGTCCTTTTCAGGCCTGCTCTTTATGAATCTCAGTCGTCTTAATTTGGCACTGTTCTTGCACAATTTTTTGTCACTGCTCTCTGTTAATGTGTGTGTTCCTCTTGTTTTACAGGAGTAAGGTGTATGTGTTTGAGGAGTTTCTCTTCACATGGCAGGACAGACTTAGGAAGCTGGAGCAGCCTACAGTCATATCTGTTAAACTGCAAGGGGAAGTGGACAAATACAAGGTATGTCATTGTACAGCTGATGAAATAATGTACTGTATGATTGTCTTTTTTTCCGTTTGAGGGCTTACACAAGAAAAAGGATACAGATCAAGCATGCAAGCAAGACATTTGAGCAGAGTTAGGCAACAACGTGAAAGCTTTGGACGATATAGTTATTCTTATAGCCAACAGGGGTGTTCAAATATTAGGTAAGTTGTGGACTCACCAAATTCAAAAGGGTTCTTCTTTTGAGAAACATACATTAGGATGCATTAGGAAAAATCATGATAATCAGCCTTATGGAACATATTTTCTTCAAGTAAAAACCTTTGTGTGCCATTACAAAAAAAGGTTGCCTAAACCAGAAATACATGTAAATGGTAGTGGTTAAAGCATTAGTTTTGAAGCAACAATTGTTTTGATAGTGTATATCATTCCACATCTTTAGATAATATTTAGGTGTTTTTTCACACGTTAATGTCTGCATGTCTAGAACATGGTCCCAGTGCTGAAGTATGTGCGTGGGGAGCACCTGTCCCAGGACCATTGGTTGGACATGTTCCGATTGCTGGGCCTTCCAAGAGGGACGACTTTAGAGAGACTCACTTTCAATGACCTTCTCAGTGTGGCAAATACCATCATAGAAAAGGCCCTGGAACTCAAGGTATACACAGACACACTCATACAAATACATATACTACACACTAGGTCGAAACACACACTTCAACAAGGATGCACACCTTTTTAAACCGTTCAGATTTTTTTGGTCCTTTTAGGTATGGGACGATGATTGATAAAAAATGTGAGTGGTTACTCACATTACCACAGTACGTGACTGAGGACACTAGGGGGCAGCAGCAAGTAATAAATTGCACATGCACTGATACAGGAAAGCTCATATTTGTACATGTTTGTACATGTTCAATCTGTAATTTTTGGACCTCCTAGGTTTACAGGAATATTCACATACAGTGATATTATTAAGTTTTACATGCTGATGTAATATAAGAACTTTTGTGTTTTTGAACAACTAAAAATTCCAATTAAAAATTAAGAAAATTTTTACCTCTCCTCTTACAAATGTCAGTCAAGTGAACACATCTCTAATCTCATCAGGAAGCATTTGTATATCTTGGACCTAGATTTTAATTTTTGTTTTTAAAAAGACACATATCTATTCAAAAAGTTGGGACCGTTATGTTGAATGTTTTAATTGATCTGCAGTGTTTATGTGTGCTTGTATTTAGGACTTGAACAGTCGTGCTCAGGCGGAAGTAACCATCAGAGAAGCGCTGAGGGAGCTGGATTTGTGGGGAGCTGCAGCTACCTTCAACCTCACTGAGTATACAGACAGCAGCAGGCGCACTCTGACCCTAATTAAGGACTGGAAAGACATAGTCAACCAGGTAGGCACACAGAAACAAACACATACTGCATAAGTGCCATATTGAGTCAGGGTTAGACTAAACCTTAATCAGTAAAGTAAAGTAAATTACAGTTTGTTGTAACTCATTATAGTTTTATTAGCCCTACTTTGACCATGACCCACTTGTATCAAGCCCACCTACTGCTTCTAGTCTGACTGACTCTGAATCCCGCTGCAACTCATGTTTTGAGTAACTCCCAAATACTGTCTTTTTGCTTTTTACACGAAACTCTGTTTTTATTGTTACAAATAAACAGGGCTTTTTCTTGATTACTGAATCTTGGCTGGCCCATAGACATAATTAATGCCCATTATATACTAAAACAATGTTCCTTATTCTAGCTCTCTTGACCAGGTTGCTTCTCCATAGGATGGGAAATTTGAAAAATATGTCTCAGCTTTGGTCAGCGAAAGAGAGAATGCTATAAAGTTAAATGCAGGCTGAGAGAGCCTAATTTAAATATTCACTTTGATGCACTAAAATATTTATTAAGCAGTTTAACAAAGCAGTTAAATGTGAGGGCTCAGTATTTTCACAGTTTTATTGGAAAAAAACACAAATAGCTCTGAAGTGCAGATTTTAACAGCTGTGACAGAGGCTACAACTCATCACATCACTGAGTCATATTGTGAATTTCTAGTGAATTTCTGAAGTATTTCACCTATGTGGTGCATCCAACAAGAAAACCCCCAGTCGTTGATAGGGACAATGGGCGAGGTGAAGCGCTTTTTCTGCTCCATTAACATTCTCCCACCCACTTACCTTAAGGAAGTCTCTGCAAAAAAGTTTCTGTTCTTGCTGCATGTTTCAGAGCTGGTTATGTTAAACAGATCATTTTTCACGAAATTACTAATGATTAACTGCTGGCATTAATATTTCTACCTTTCACTATACAAGTGCGAGTGTGTTGGTATCTTTTGCACCACAACATGATCTCATATGGTAAAATGTGAAAAAGGTTGTGATACACGTAATACAGATAGTACAGATACAGATCATAGCCTGAACACTGAATGATGTACTGATGTACTATAGCATTCTATAGCTTTTAAATGTTTTGATATATATTTCCATGTTTATAAATCTATATAAAGTTGATCCTTACTCTTTACTTTTTTCTGCCTCTCAAAAAGGTGTGAAGCAAACCTTGGTAAATACACTTTGAAGGCACAAAAACATCATCAGGAAAATGCAGGCATATCTACTGGCAGCATTAAATGAAATCTTGAGGATTAGCAAACGTTTTTACATCTTTATGTCCATCCAGGTGGGAGATAACCGCTGTCTGCTGCAGTCTCTCAAAGACTCTCCGTACTACCGCAGCTTCCAAGACAAGGTCAGATCAAAGACTTAAGAACCTATGAATACCCTTTCAAGTGCTTCATTATTATTTTTGGAAAAGTAAATCTACCCCAGAATTCATGTTTATTAATGATACAACATGGTTTAACTTATTTTCTATTACAAAATTAGTCTTGTATTGTCAGTGTTTTTTTGTTATTTGTGGTTCACTGATACATGTCACTAACCAGTGTTTTGTGTATATCCAGGTCAGTCTGTGGGAGGTTCGTCTGTCAGACTTAGACGAGTACCTGCTGAGTCTGAATGCCATCCAGAGGCGTTGGGTTTATCTGGAGCCTATTTTTGGACGAGGGGCATTGCCCCGGGAGGAGGCCCGCTTCAAACGGGTTGATGAGGACTTCAGGTACTGTTTGTGTTTGTGTGTGACCATGTCATTTGACACAGAGAGCTTCTCCTCTATATTGCAAGTTGGTTGCCAACTAGAGTGTATTTTGCTGTACTATTATTTTACTGTTTAAGTTTAAGGTTTATTTTGGCGGATATTAAGTATAATGCATGGATGGTGGGTCTTCAGAAATAGACAAATAGAATTTACTTTACATGCACATTTAGTAATAAAACACTGTGTCCTTGTGTGTAACAGGTCTATAATGTCAGACATTCAGAGAGACAACAGAGTTGTTTCTTTGAGCTCAAGGGCAGGAATCAGAAACTCCCTGGTCACCATTTTGGATCAGCTGCAGCGCTGCCAGAAGTCACTCAATGAGTTCCTGGAGGTACACACACGTGCATTTTTGTGTGCAAAGACTACACATTTATAACTTGAGTTTTAAGCATCACAACTTCCTTTTGTGCGTGTGTGTTTTTCACAGGAGAAGCGCTCTGCCTTCCCACGGTTCTATTTCATAGGAGATGATGATCTGTTAGAGATTCTTGGTCAGGCAACCAACCCAACTGTCATCCAGTCACACCTCAAGAAACTCTTTGCAGGTCAGAAACCTCTGTTTTGTTCTATTCTCTAGTCATTTTTCTTATGCTGTGCCCTTTAATGCTATGTTTCATATCTGTTTTAGTTCTGTTCTCTTGTCTTCTCCTCTTTCCCTTGTATCCTTTGTATCATGGCATATTTTGTTGGACAGTGGTGATAATCTGTGTGTATAATCTCTGCAGGCATCCACAGTGTTGTGTTTGATGAGCAGTGCCAGCACATTGTTGCCATGTGTTCTTTGGAGGGAGAAATAGTACCACTCAGAAATCTCATACGCATCTCCAGCCTTGTAGAGGTAAAGCTGTGGGACAGAGCTTTGTGTGAACGTACATAGTACACTGCGTGTTCTGTGTTGGAGATACAGTATATCTGATTGGACAGTTTGAAAATTTGCATGCCTTACAAATCTCAGAGTTTTATACACTGTCTTTGTTTGTCTGCCTGTTTGTGACTGTGCCTGAACTGTATTTCTTCTCTCTAGGTGTGGCTAAGTGAGCTTTCTCTGGAAATGAAAGAGACTCTGAAGCAACTGCTGTATGAATGTGTGTCAGCAGGGAAGAAAGGAGAGGTGGACCCCTCACGGTACCCATCGCAGGTACACACATGCTTTTAATACAATCCATTTACAGATACACTGTCTGTTTTTTCTGAATATTCCCGAAGGTTTTTGAGGTAGCAGAGTGTTTCTTCAATCACAGTTCAACTTGAGCAATACTTAATTCAAATTGAGTTTCAAGACTGTATATGTCAGTAATTTTTGACCCAGGATATAAAATGGCAGAAAATGTGTGTAAGAATATCTTAATTACTCTGAAGTGTCTTCTTTCTTATTTTTGGTGCAGATTCTGTGTCTGGCTGAACAAATCCAATTTACTGAAGATGTAGAAAGAGCTCTAAAAGAGCAAAATTTGCAGCAGCTGGAACTGGAGCTCAATGCCAAACTAGAACACTACACTACAGTGGACACCAGCTCTGATGATAACACTAACACAGGTAGGATCTGTCTGTGTTTGTGTGTATGCATTGGTCAATGTATATGTGTCCTTTCAGGTTGCTATAACTTTTCTCACAACTTCAGGGATATGGTTAACATGAAAAATGTTGTTTAAACACAAATTGGTTTTTTTTTTTTTTTACTCGAACCTCTGCTCTTACTTATACTTTATTTTGTTTCACTTTGACTCCTGAAGTAAGTAAGTGCAGTCTGTGATTATTTGGTACAAACAGCCAATGTACCGACTCAAAAGATGTCAGTGAACTAGCACCATGCACACTAACTGTGTGAATGGAGTGTCAAAACAGGAGCTTCATTTTTTCTGGAAATTTTCCACTACTTTCTATACATTCATAAAGTGCAGCCAGACAGAATCAGGATTATTTTAAATTTGTGCCACCCAGAGATAATCTGCATGTTTGTGTCAACTCTTTTTAGTGATTTTAACTTCATTTCCACCAAACAGTCCAGTTCAGTTCAGTTTGTTACGGTTATTTTCGTATTTCAATTTTTAGATGGTAGCAACAGCTCAATCTACCTGTAGTAGAGGTTATAGTGTGACAGGCTGCAGCTTCTCAAGACAAAGAGTCTTGTGTGTTGTTCCCCAACTGTTGGAAAAGTGAAGGGACAAAACCCTGAAGTAACAACCTTGCTTACACATATGAGTAATCTACAGAGAGTCTACAGGGGAAACACATAACGGATCTAAGGTTTGCTGCCTTTAAAATTTCAAATTTAGTCTGAACCTGAACACACCCAAAGTAGGCAGTTGTGTGCTTACCATAGACTGTATAAAACTAACTAACTGTGCTAACAGGTTAGTCATAGCAACTTTATTAGCTGATAATATGTCAGAGCTGTGTGTCTGAGTGTCAGGGTTCTTCTGACCACTAGTGGCCAAAATAAATGAATGCAGTTGTAAACATGTGCAGGTGTGGCAGAGGGGTGGGCACCCTTCAGCCATGTTAAATGAAAATAGCTAAATGATAACTGGAATGGTATGAATGGCAGTGTGTGGTTTCATGGGATTTGTAGGTTAAATATAAAGACACCAGATTTGTCATAAGCTCTCTAGCTGTCTTTCCCTCTGCCTCTTTTCTGTATTTATAATTTCACAGTTTTGTTGTAGTCCATACAAAACCCTCCTAGATGACCTTTGAATTTGTTCAGCCATGTACTGTATCTCTTTGTCCTAGTAATGGCTAAACTCTGACCAAAACCTCAGAATGCCATTCCATAATGCAGGGATTAAACAACTTCTGATGCGAGACTAATGCAAACCAAGGTCATTTAATGTTGAGACATATTGTTGCACAGCACTTTTACCCCTATTAATTCCAACAACAGAGTTTTTCTTTTTTCTGTTGGATCAAGAGAGGGTTTATGCAAAATGGGTTCTCCTTTTTTTGGTGGCTGATCACAATCCTGATAATATTAACCTCTCCAAATTGCATTGCTGTCCTTAAAAACAACTGCCACTTGACACTTGCTTTTTGTTCCATTATCAGACTCCCTCTTGTGCTGTTAATGATTGAGCTCTGATCAAAATCTTGGGCTGTTACTTAGCACTGAGAGATTAATGCTGAATGACTGCTCTTGTGTGAGTCTCTTGATAGCCAGTCAGACACAAGAGGCTACAGAAGGGCAGTCCTCTCTAAAGATGCAGATGCAGTGGCTGGCAGGCTAATGTAATGACTTGGGGCAAAATATATGGCTACATAAAGCATGACAGCTGAGTTTTTTTCCACAGAGCTTGAATTTGTAAAAAGGGCTTTTAAATTTAAATCAAGGTTTCTTATTCATGCATGAGATGAAAAGCTCCCCCATAACCCTTGTAGTGGCATCATTTCATGGGACATTGCTGCCACATTCCAAATTTCTGTGTCATATGAAAACGTATCTCTGAAAGCAATGCTTGTTTCATTTCCTGGGGCCAAATTGTCTTCATCAGTTACTTAGATTTTGGGCTTTTTGACATAATTGCACAATAGCAGATATTTCAGCTCAGCACTATGATAAGAGGCTGATAAATTTGCAGGTAATATAATTCATTTTTTCACTGTCTTGCATTCAAAACTCTACCATCCACACTTGAAATAGCTCTAATTTTCATGATACCATCTCATTAAATTACTGGCTCCCTTAAAACAACCAGGTAGGCTGAAGAGCCTTCATAGTGGCAGCACTGATTAAAGCAGCTAAAGTAATAGCAAGAAGGATAATCTAATTACCCAGTCTACATTAATGGACCATAAACTTAGGCGGGGAGTGGGAACGATCGCCCCTTTGGCACAGAGACAAGACGGGATGGTGTACATTTGGCGAGGTATTTTTTTCTGCGTCTGTGTCTGGGCTGACTTCACTGATGCATTCCTACACACACAGAATTCAAAACATCTACCCAGCACATAACAATTGGACCATCTACAATTTAAAATATGAAATTCCAACTTCAAAAAATAATCCACAGAGAATATTTAAGATTCGAAGATCTAAGCTCTATTTCTGTATAAAAAGCACTACCTCATTATGGCCTTACTGGATTTTTGTGGCTATTCATGGAATTTGTCAGTAAAAAGAAATTCTATTGACGATTGAATATGCATATTTGTATGCATTTATAAACATGTTTAGTTATAATTCCTCAAATATTTGTTGTGACTAAATACAGTAGTAATTACTTTACTTTTAAGTAGATGTTAATAAGAATCATACATATTCAGTGCACATTACAGAGATCTGTGGTAATAATTAAAAAAAAAAAAAACCCAACAGGACTATATAGAGGCTCATACGGCACCGTGTGTACTATTTGAAAACACTAAAGTGTGCATGTCTCTTTGTTCATTACAAATGCCAAATAGGCCTTGTTTAATACTGTATATGAAATTTACAATAATAATAATGATAATAATTTATTATTTCATGAGCAAGTTTCTTAATACAGTAACTTTACCAATTCTGCCATCCTGATATTCATGCATGTCTTCCTGTACAGAGTCCAGTGTCCTGCAGCTAAAGCTGAAGGCTTTGATCTTGGACATTATTCACAACATCAGTGTGGTGAAGCAACTTAGCCAGGCAGGAGTTACCAGCCCTGACGCCTGGGCCTGGAAGAAGCAGCTTCGCTTCTACATGGGAACAGACAAATGCTGCCTCATACATATGGTGGATGCACATTTCAGCTATACGTATGAATACCAGGTGTGTTAACATGTACCGAACATGTACGTTGGATAGACTCCTCTTTTGTAAGATAAGAGATTTTTTTTCTGAACATTTAGAATTTATATCCCTGAACTTCTTATTTTTTACCTTTTGGGGGCACTGTTTATGCATAGATAAGGAACACAAGCCAGACATTTTTATTTCCTTTGCCTGTCCTTCATTCGTTTTTCATTCCTCCCTCTCTTACTCCATCATCTGTCTGTTTGCCTTTATCCTTTGCCGGCCTCTCTCCCCCTCTCTTGTGCCCCCCACCTTTACCTTACTCCTCCATATCTTTACTGCTCTCTGGCCATCTCACTGTGTCTGTGTCTGTTCCTTTCTCACTTTATCGTCCACTTTCTTCTCCGTCCTACCTCTCCGTCTCCCAGGGGAATGCGGCCAAGCTGGTGCACACTCCACTTACTGATAAGTGCTACCTGACTCTGACCCAGGCCATGAAGATGGGGCTTGGGGGGAACCCCTACGGGCCAGCTGGCACAGGCAAGACAGAGTCGGTCAAAGCCCTCGGGGGGCTGTTCGGACGCCAAGTGCTGGTATTCAACTGTGATGAGGTATGAAGATATGCTGAGAAAGTGTGTGACTTATTTAATGTGTCATCCACAGCTTTATATTGCAGTGAACATGCATACACCTGGCATACATATTTCTGATCATTCAACTTGTGACGCACAAAATTGAGAACACAGAAGATGAGAAGATTTTTTATTTCTGGTTGGTCTGTCTGTTTTTCAGGGTATCGACGTGAAATCAATGGGACGAATCTTTGTGGGCTTGGTGAAGTGTGGAGCATGGGGCTGCTTTGACGAGTTTAACCGCTTGGAGGAGGCAGTGTTGTCTGCAGTTTCCATGCAGATTCAGGCCATTCAAGACTCCCTTAAACATCACAAGAACACATGTGATTTGCTGGGGAAGGAGGTTAGAAAATAGGAACAGATGCAATCAAACACATTGATGTTTCCAAGTACTGATGCCAAAACAGTAACTCACTTTTCTTAAGCCCACTTTTCTGTCTTTCTGCAGCTCTCTCTCACTTAATTTATCTTCTGTTTAATGCTCTGGCTTGTTCATGTACACATACTTAAACACACACAGTGCATGCTTTTACGTTCAACCTTGAGTCACTACCTTTCTGTCAAATCAGTCTGTGAATAAAAACATTTCAGTTTTTATTCATCTGCTGGGGAAGAGCTGTTTAGGTCCTTAATCAACATAATCATGCACTCAATCATTATGTGTCTATATATATTTTCAAGCTATAAAATATATATTATTCTCTTCATCCCCCAGGTGGAATTAGACCCAAACTCTGGGGTGTTCATCACATTGAACCCGGCAGGAAAAGGCTACGGAGGCAGACAGAAGCTTCCAGACAACCTAAAGCAGCTGTTCAGGCCTGTGGCTATGAGCAGGCCAGACAATGAACTCATTGCTGAGGTCATCCTCTACTCTGAGGGCTTCAAAAACGGAGAAATACTGGGCCGCAAACTGGTTGCAATCTTCAACCTGGCCAGGTTGGTCTTTTTTCTGGTTTGGTTTAGATCGAAGTAGGACGGAGTCAAAAATATGTGTGTTATTATATTGTCTGTAAACTTCATCTTCATCTTACGACAATTATAGAGTATGTATGTATATGTCACCAGTCTATTTTATTTTGTCTGTGTGGGTGGTGCTTTTTGTGTTCCAAACTGAATCATTCTGTGGTTTTTGAATTTATTTTAAATTACATATACTGCCACTACAGTTTATTGCAGTATATTGATTTTGTGGATAAGTTATCCTCTACCTCCCACCCATTAGCACTACACCCAGTACTACAGTCAATTCAGAGTGTGTGAGTATGTGAGAAAATGTGCCTGTATTTGTGTGTGTCCAGGGAGCTGTTGACTCCCCAGCAGCACTATGACTGGGGTTTGCGTGCTCTGAAGACAGTGCTGAAGGCCTGTGGCAGTCTCCTGCAGCAACAGAGGAGGAGTCATGAGAAGGACAAGAGTAAGACCCCCTCTGGCTATTTTTTTTATTTTAAGGTACAATATTTCTGTGAGGCATTTTTACTTTTCCAATAGTGGAGCGTGACAGTTAGAAAGAAAAGTTAGGAGAAAGTGGGTGCTTCTTTGGCTGTGACCTCAGGTCACATTCGTTGCTGCCAAAAGTACACAGAATCAAAACTTGTTGTGTTGGGGAAACACAGCTGCACAAGGAAACACATTTGGTGGAGATTGCTTTTGACAAATGGGACTAATGTTGAGCCACATCAAGATTTAACATGTTGGAATCAGTATTAACATGCCATCGAGGATTCTGTTCAGTCATAGCACCAGGTGAATTCACTGAGAACGTCCTGTCTGAAGTTGAAGTTGTGCCAATGAGAGAAATCATTGGCGTAGACTATAGATAAACACAAAATCTAAATAAAAGATCATAAAAGAGAAGAAAAAACAAATAAGCCTGAATATGCTCTCTTCCCTCCTAACATTTTCGAATGATCCTGCCACAGATGCTAGAACTAATAATACGATAGTGTAGTATAATAGTAGTTTGTTTTTTTTTTGTTTTTTTTTACATAAACTCTTAAACAATCTGGATATGGATTCCTTAGAATAATTTTTTTTTCTTGTGTATTGTTTTTTTTGTGCTGTGACCAAGTCGCACATTGGAACATTTTACAGTGTAAAAACTTGTGTTTTATCTGGTGTACAAACTACTTAGTGGTGACACACTGTTAAATGTCTAAATGACATCTAACACACAGCAGGATACACAATCAGTGCATATTTTTGCAGTCATTCCACACAATTGTGGAATGTATATGTATTTGTATCAAGCATCACTGTAAAAGTCTAAGAGTCTTCTACTGTCAGTATTGATAACTGATAATGAGAGCTCCGAAAAATTACAGGTCAGTTTGATATGTTTTCAGTACTCAATGTGAGAATTTATTCATGCTTGATAGCTGGAAAAAATAATACTGTAATTAAGAAGAAGTCTTTCAAGTAACACATATTGACACAACTGTCTAAACGGCCATTTAACATGAAGCAGTTGTGCAAATCATATATCATTTTGTGCCATTTCACTGTTTCAGTGGATTTGAGTATGTGTGCCATAATTTATAGCAAATATTTATAGACAAGCTCGGCTCACATGTCTCAAGTTTAGATGTGCTAACCCACCAGTGGTGACTATTACTGACAGTTGCATTCAAGCTGCATAACTTCTCAGAAAGTGATCATCATAAAAGCAGGACCACTCAATTACCAGATACCTAATTTATATGTTAAGAGCTGCCTGCAGGACATGAACCACTGAATCTGTTACAATTAGTTCCCAAAAACCTTCAGAAAGCACAGTGGTAATGAAGTAGTATTTTTACTGATATCCTCTAAGATCATTGGTGATTTGAACATTAGCTACCTAATACCATGATCTTTGAACATTCTGCTCAGTGTTTCAGAGCCCTAATTACTGAATCAATAATTAATCACATAATCCTGATTTTTTTCTGGTTTGTGACAGCCTGCTCAACAGATGAGAAATAAACACAACACAAAGGCACAATAGTCCTTTCTATAATGTCATGTAATATTTGTGGAGAGAATATATTTGTGAATTTCCCCGCTGTGGGACGAATAAAGGTATGTCTTATCTTATATTACATGCTGCAGACAGTCAAAGGCAAACTTTATACTATGAACATTTGATGTCTACACAAGATTTGTTTTTATTAATAACTCATATTCACATATTAATTTCTTTATAGTCAGAAAAGTCAAACTGACTGTATTACATTTACACAGCTGATAATGTCCCTGCAGTTTATTGGTTTAAGTAAAAATTTCCAATTGTCCCACAAAAAGTCATTAAAAAAGCGTTGCTTCATTGTCTCTAAAAAGTGTCCCCTGAGAAGTGATGAAACTGTTGCACTGATAGTAAGCTTCTGACCTGAGGGATGGAAAGCTGTAGTGCTGATGAAAAGGATTAGAGGATAAGGTGATGGTGAAAATTCGGCAGGGATGGAGATGCTTATCCTGTACCCAACAGGGTCGCACCACAAAATGTTTTGATAATCTGTGTCTCTGTGTGTGGATATCTCTTAACTGCACTTTGAGAAACACTACGCATGAGTGTACTTGAACATCAGAAGGCTCTATTGACCGGCACTTTTTCTATATCACCTGCTGTTGTCCTTGCCCTCTAAATCCTCTAATACAGACACGCCATCAATTGACATTTAGCCCAAATGCTCCTTTTAAAAACTTTTCTTCCCTTGGGCTTTGTACTTGTCTGTACTTTTGTCCTTCTCCATTCTCTCATTCCCAAACACTTTGCCAGAGTTCTGTTGTTTACCTCTTCAGTACCTCTTTCCCCACCTCCTTCTGACCTCTCGTTAGCTCTCTCTCTCTGACACCTGGCTGTCCATGCCTCTCTCGTCCCAGTTGTTCTTCTTCACGTCTCTACTTTTCAATACCCCCCATCTCTCTCTCTCATTTACCTTTCTCCCTTTTCTTGATCACATCCCTCTCTCTCTTTCAAATCCTTCTGTTTCACCGTGCGCCCTTTATCTGTCCAACACACACACACACACTACATGAGTCCCCAAGGTTTTCTTGTGTTTATCTCTGTGTGTAGTCTGGCCAAGTGTTCCTCCCTGCTGTGAAAAAACACCGCATTTGTGCCTGCAGGGAAGGCCAGCATCTTTGGAGAAGAGAACAAAAGTTCTGACAGGCTCTTAAATCATGACAGGCTTTGGTAATTAGCACTTTTATAACAGGGGCCACGAGCAAGAGAAAAGCAATATTGGCTGGACAAGTTAATTTCACAACCTTGTGTTTTTCTCAATCAAGCCCCTTATTTCGCATTTTTAACCATATCTTTATTGATGTATTTTTGCATGCCTATCCTATATTTTGTTGGAATGGAAATTAAATCAATCTTCTTCATCTACATGCAGTTCAAGAGAGTAGTCTGGTGGTGCAGGCGTTGAGACTGAACACGATGTCCAAGCTGACGTTTGCTGACAGCTCCCGGTTTGATGCACTGGTCAGAGACGTCTTCTCTGGGGTTAATTTCACCGATGTGGAGGACCAGATACTAATGCACGCACTGGAACAAGTCTACAAGGAGGCACGACTTGAACTCATACCCAGCCAGGTGTGTGTGTATGAAGACATCCTTTCATTAGTCGATTACAGACGGACTGTTGTCATGATACATGATGTGAACTGGTATTCAGCTAGTTTTTGGAACGCTCTATTTTGCAGGAAGTGTCTAACAGTGAGACAACAGTTGGATAGTTTGTTAGAAAGATGGTGGGAAAATCACAGATTAATCACAAACTGTTTTTTTCCATCTCTGTGTAGCTGAAGAAGGCATTGGAGCTGAATGAACAGCTGAGACAACGCATGGGAGTTGTCATCGTAGGGCCAAGTGGAGCGGGGAAGTCTACACTCTGGAGGATGCTTAGAGCTGCTCTCAGCAAGACAGGCAAAGTGGTGAGTAAGAGACAAACCGCCTACCTGGATTTTCATTCATTGATTCGTATAGTACATAACAACTCGTTTAATATGGCTTAGGCTTATACATAAGTATTGGCTTATACAAGTACATAAGTATGGAAAGCATTTATTTGAGTTATTTGAGTTTATGTGTCAGTCAAAAAACAACAACTTTCCCCACTCTTCGACTAATGCCTGTATTTCTTTAGGTGAAGCAGTACACAATGAATCCTAAAGCCATGCCCAGACAACAGCTGCTGGGACATATAGACATGGACACCAGAGAATGGGCTGATGGGGTCCTCACACATAGCGCCAGGAATGTGGTCAGAGAACCACAGGGTAAGAAGTCTTGCATTGCCAGACTTCATACAACTGGAATGAAGTCTGCTTTAACTGGATGAGTTCACCAACATCTCTTATACTCTGTCTTGTATCTATTGATGTTAATGTACTATATTAATCTAGAGTGTAAATATTTGTGTATTTTTGTGTTTTCAAGAGGTGAGCTCATGGATTGTGTGTGATGGTGATATTGACCCAGAGTGGATTGAGAGTCTGAACTCTGTCCTTGATGATAACCGGCTGTTAACCATGCCCAGTGGAGAACGTATCCAGTTCGGCCCCAATGTTAACTTCCTGTTTGAGACTCACGACCTTAGTTGTGCCTCACCAGCCACCATATCCCGCATGGGCATGATCTTTCTCAGGTCAGTCAGCCTATCTAGGTTTTTAAGTGTTTAATTGTGCCAAATTTCATCTTTCCTGACTAGTTTGTCTCATGTTTTTTTTATACCCCTTTTCTCACACTTATATGTTTAGTGATGAGGACATTGATGTCGGTGCCTTATTGAAGTCGTGGTTGAGGGGTCAGCCAGAGGAGTGTCGTAGTAATCTAGAAAACTGGCTGGGAGACTACTTCCAGCGAGCCCTGGACTGGGTCCTCAAACAGGTAACCTTTGCCCTCTCCTACTTCTATCCACTGGCTCAAAAACAGTCAAGCTGTTTCATTTGGCTCAAAATTAACACACTTTGAACTCCAGGTTTTGGCCTGGATACCCAAACAGTGCTGACATGAATTATATAGGACTTTCTGAATAAATTACCTCTAAGTACACTGACCAGTGTTCATTATAATGGGTTTAATTGCTGACATTTCAGCTGACAAATCTGCAGGTTCAGTGGAATGATCCGGTTATCATAGCCTGTTTAGTTAAGTAACACTTACATACTGGGCTTCTCACGTTTTTTGTTGTTTTTTTTTTTTTTTACCCTTTTTATTCCAAACTCTTTGTAGATTTTTAATTTTAAACTTCTCTGCTTTGCCCCTTTCATCAGAATGACTTTGTGGTGGAGACTAGTCTGGTGGGTACAGTGTTCAACGGTCTGTCACACCTCAACGCTGTGACAGAGAGAGGCCAGTTCATCGTTGGTCTTCTTAGAGGTTTGGGAGGAAACCTCAACTTGAAAGCACGGCAGGAGTTCGCCAAAGAGGTGAGGACCTCTGTGTTTTTTGGATGGGTGGAGGATGACTGTAAGAGCAGCTTAGTTTTAGGATTGAAATTCATGTCTCAAAAATAGGAGAATGAGTCATCATTCAAATACTTATGCAGTAAATGCACCTGGTGGAGAGCTTCTGTATTGTTATTGCTCAGAGCGATATCAGCCCAGGTGTTAATGTGTCCTCTCATTTCTTTGTTCATCTCTAGTTGCTGAGCTGGGCCAGGGAAAGCCCACCAGACGCCAAAAAACCACTAGATACCTACTATGACTCTGACAGCCACCATCTAGCAGCATATACGTTCCAGCGTCCTGAGAGTCTCACACTGGAACAGCTCTCTCATACACACACGCTACCTGTTATTGAGACTCCAGACATGCAGAGAGGTCTGCATTGCTTCTCCCCGTGGCTTACGGCTCAGCACAGGCAGCCCTTCATGGTGGTAGGGCCAGAGGGCTGTGGAAAGGGGTAATTACACATAAGCACACATGTATGTACACACAGAGCACAGACATTTGCATAATGGTAAACAGTGGAGGCATTTGCATACACACTGGCAAAACTATGTACATGGAGACACAGTATATATACACAAAATTGCAAAATCAAAACCCAAACTGGATCCAAACACAAAAATACCTTTTGAAAAAAATCCTTGAAAATTCATCATGTTGTCATAATTGCTGCATTACTATTACATTAATTTACATTCACTCATGCAATGATTTTTTCATGTCTTTTATTAAATGACAGTCTATGAGAACATTTTATGTGACCACTGTTCCAGGCAAACCAGGCAAAATGTTAATCTGATTGTAGAAAAAGGGTTAGTATGGTCACGGTGGAAGAACTATGGACTGTGAGGCAGTGGTACTTAAATGTGGACACTCAAAATGACACAAGCACACAATCAACACTGACATCACAGTTTCTTTTTCTTGGGACTGGACCTTTTGTGTAAAAGCACTGACATGTCAGAATAAGGATCAGATCTTCGTGAGCATGTGTGTGTGTGTGATGTGTATGTGCTTGGGCTTGTGCATGTGTACATAGTGTTGTTGCTTCTAAAGTAATTGCTTCCCTCCTCAGGGGGTTGAAGAACAAAGGTCACTCAGTTTGCCTTTTACACTCCAGTTAAGTCTCACTCAATGTCTCCTTTCCTCGTCCTCTTGTTTTGCCTCACTTCGCCTGAAAGGTCACTGTGCCAATGAGGCACCGGGTTTGTCAGCGTACTCTTTTGATTTCTAATTAATTTACACACACATAAACTGAAAGGAGCGTACATGCACATGCATGCACGTCATTTACTTTCCAATTATTTTCCCTCTCTGTTGCGCCCTCTCAAAATGTCTCTCTTTGCCTTTGGGTCTGTTCTGACAAACATTGTTCTCTAGATCCCAAGTGGCCCTCTTAAATACAGCGCTAACACACATTCTTTCCTCTGATCCTTTCCGGTGGTCCCTGTACCATTCGAAACATCTTAGAAGAGTCACAGCATTTATTAATTCGGCTGAAGCTGGTAGGCTGTGTCTCTCCACATTCTTCTAGAAAAAATAATTGCCCTTGTGTTGCTTGACCTTTTTTCTATGCATTGTTTTGTGTTTAGCATGCTCCTGCGCTATGCCTTCTCTCGGCTCCGTTCCACCCAAGTCGCAGTGGTTCACTGCAGTGCCCAGACCTCCTCTCGTCACGTCCTACAGAAGCTCGGTCAGACCTGCCTGTTGCTCAGCTCTAACACCGGTCGAGTCTTCAGACCCAAAGACTGTGAGAACCTGGTGCTGTACCTAAAAGACATCAACCTGCCCAAACCTGACAAGTGGGGGACCAGCAACCTCACTGCTTTCCTGCAACAGGTACGATACAGATAAGCAAACAAATTGATGAATAAATTGTGAGATTAAAACGTTTCCTGTAAATCCCAATGTCCACCCTCGGAAGCTCAGATGTTGATACTGGTTCCTATACGTTCCATATAAAATCAGACAATATTTAGTCTTTTACAGACTTTTTAAGCTCTTGCCTTAACTTCTTTCAACTCTCCTATATCTTTCACCTTCTTAGTATCCATCTCTCTTTCTCTATTTTTCCTTTAGGCTTTGACATATAAGGGATTCTATGACGAGAATCTGGAGTGGGTGAGTCTGGAAAACATCCAGGTGGTGGCCTCCATGTCAACAGGGGGTGCTGTAGGGAGCCATTCGCTCACCTCTCGCTTCTCATCTATAGTTCGCATCTGCACCATTGAGTAAGTATGGTTCAAATCATAGACTGTATGACTCAAATACACTTTACACATTGCCAAACAGCTTGCAATTACATATGTATTTGCATACATGCCCTCTAAATTCTGTTTCCCCAACATCACCCATCATCCTTCTTTGTCTCACTGCTGGTCTCCCTCTAACTCTGACCCTCTCTCCTTTTATTTTTCTTCATCCATCTGTTTCTCTGTTCCTCTTTGCCTGTGCCTTTAGCTATCCAGACAGGGAGCAGCTGCAGACTATCTACTCAGCATACCTGCAGCCAGTTCTCCAGCATAGCCTGGGCAGCCAGGCATCCTGGGCCAGCACAGGGAAAACACACCAGCTGGCAGGTTCTCTTGTGCAACTCTACGAACAGGTATCGACTTGAACAGGGTGTTTGTTCATATTAACATTTATATTTGTAGCAACGTAGTCTTGCCTGAGATATTGAAAGCATAAACAAGTCATACAAATATCCCTTCTTTGAATTCATGGGTTTTGGTAGAGTTCCCAATTTTTTGGAAAGCACACCAGATTTTAGATAACTATTGCAAGTCTCCAGTTTATACAGGGTATAACAGAGATTCTAATGTACAATATAGCATGACACAGTACTGCAGAATGACATTATGTGATGTGTGTATTATGTGATTTTCTGTGGGTAGTGAAAATGTCAGGATAAATGTTGTAAATTTACAGTTGGCAGAAATCAGTTCCATTAGCATCTGGGTGGCATCTGGCTCCTTTATTTAACCTCATGATGTTTGTTTTTTTCCAGCATGTTACTGCGTATTACACGTAATTAATGTCACAAATGGCACATAATAAATAGTGTGACATTTTGAAGTAATAATTAGATACACTTGTTGTCTCTCAGGGGTCTCTTGCCATCTGAAGTTGTTCTGTGTGTAAAGGTTTGTTGACAGAGCAAACATTCCTGAGCTGTAGGTATAGTATATTATTTTAACAAAACTGCAATATGTGAACAAGCCTGAGTGGAATTCTGCAGGGGAGTTGTTTCGTTGTGTCTAGGACATTATAATGGAGCTGGCAATTCAATGAATGAAGCCCTGCATGGCCTAAATTGCCACTATAGATGGCACACAAATTCTGCTTCTAGAGGTTAAATACCTGTTTGATATCTTTTAAGCTGAAGAAGCAGAAATATAAAGGCACTTATTTTGCTGAATTACTGTTATTTTGACAACAAATTCAGCCTATTGTCAGTTGTGAGGGATTTTGTGCCATAGTGATGTACATATCACTTATCTCTGTGTGTATCTTTACTCTCAGGTGAAAGCCAAGTTTACAGTGGATGACCACAGCCACTACCTATTTACCCCCTGTATCCTCACTGAATGGGTCCTGAGCCTGCTGCGATATGACCTCACTGCAGGTAACCAAACACACATGCAAGAATGTACCCATATTTATTAAGTGTGTGTTTGAGCAGTTTTTTTGACAGGATAAGATTGATGTAATAATCATTGAGGTCCAGAATCAACAATATCACTTTTTTGTGGGAACCCTTTAGAACCAGACTCGTGGCCTGTAAAGGCCTTTTTTGACCTACATTTCAGAGGCATTGCTGTATGCAACCAAAAAGAGAAAGTTGGATTTAATGACCCCCTGCTTTTCTGCTAATTCCTCAGAGTCCTCATGTAGAATAATTTTGCTGCTGCTGAGAAACATAAAGCATTAATAACTCTGCCAGTTTTGATGCCAGAATCAAAAAGACAGCACCAGATGGCTTAGTTTCTTGTTCTGTATTCTTTTTGCTAAGACCTACTGTCTCTGACTCTCACCTTCTTCTTCATTCGGTACCTTTCTCCCTCCTTCATCTCTCCTCTCTTTCCTCACTTCCTCTCTGTCATTCGTCTGTCTTCCCCTCTTTTATCATCCTCTCCCTTTGCTGTACTTTGATCTCTCCCTCTGTCACTCTTTCTCTCCTTCTGCAATGTGTTCCTGCTGTGATAGTTAGTCCAATCATTTATTTTAATTAAACACGTCAGCAGACAAACTTCTCTTTTCCTGTGCTCATCATTTTTTAACTTACTCTTGCCTCTTCCTCCCTCTTTTCCCCTCTTGCTGCTTACCTTCTTTTTGGTATGTAAAACCCACTCTTTCTCTCTTTTCATCTTTATTCTGTGACTGTGTTGATGTTTGTGGTGAGTTTGAGTGTGCATTTGATTACAATGAATATATTAACCTGTCATAACTTCTATAACTGTGGTGTTTGAAATTTGAAGCGGCTATAATAGATATTTTGCAATAACAGTGTTTCAAATGACAACGTGACAATGAAAGTAAGATGAACCATTAATCATCACACAAATTTATAGATCTGCTTGGCTTTGAGGAGCTTTATGGCAAGCTTTAACTGATTGTTTAGTTGTTCCGTCCTAAAATGTAGTGTTTTGGTTCACTATCACTGCTCTCATAGTGCCTTTGCCATCCACAGCCAACAGCAGTTTTCAATGCCAAGCTCTTAAAACCCACCCTACATGACCTGCTCTGCACCAAATGGCAGACAGATACAGTTAACAACCAGCTGCTGAACATAGTGGAGCAGCTACAGAGCCAGATGTTTCCCTCAGGAGTTGGTAGAGACTGAAAACATAGCTTAAACAGAATGATTATTGGTCTTTGCTCCAAATGAATGATAATGTTTCTCTGTAACTGCTGGATGTGTTAATAAGCAACTGTTAGTTCACCAACTTGGTAAAATCTGTGTTCACAGCTTGTTTCTGTTACCCCCAAGTGACCAAGTGGAAAAAAAGTTATCGTACGTTCAAGATCTGTATTTAAGTGAAATTTCTTTTAAATTTAATGGAGATTTCATGAAGGATGACATTCTTTAACTAACTAACTTTTTTAGCTGATTTTTTTCCCAAGACCACAGAGTGAGTGTATGTTTCCCCATGTAAATTTTAAGGAGCTCACGTATAGTGGACTTTCAGCTACAGTTTTTGTTTTGTTTCTAAGATTGAATTTTACCTACTGACCGATACTTACTGTACATTTAATCTTATCACAGATGTATCAGTATCAGCAAATATGTCTAATAAGAAATGCAAATTTATATTTGAGGTCATTTAGAAACAGTGTTGCATTTACATAGATTGTCCAAAGAGCATGGACAAGCATTTCAACTCTTAGCCCCAATTATTTTAATACACTAATTTAGGGACTTGTTATCAACATTGTTTATGTATGTTAAGCGTTTTTATTAAAAACAAACTCTCAAATATCAATATCAGTACCTGCCTCCAAAATCCAGAATTATTGTCTGGCTCTGGTGGTAGAATCACCGCAGATGTGGGTAGGGAAATCGTTTAAAACCATAGGCCTAGACAATGTTTAGCATGACAACTTGGCACTTTAAGTGTTTTCTTTTCCTTAGTGGTCTTTAAAATTTAATATGCCAGTAAAACCCCGAAGTGTCAACTGTGTCTCAGTTTGACTGTCTTCTTCAGCTCTTTCAATATAATGTGACAGACATTGTTGAAGCCAGCGGCCTATGAGACCACGATTCTCTGTTTTTAGCAAGCAGCACTCTGCTGATTCTTGGGGGAATTTAGTAAATTTAGTCTCACCCTGGGAGGCACTTTTGTCATGCCTGATCCCACCCAAAACAACCCTTTGACTCATGTTGAGGCCTGAGTCATAGTTTCACTACTATGGTAGTGTCTGTTTCACTACTTTTTGAAACAATTATGACAGATATAGACAGACTACAGAATAATCATTGTTTGTGTTATAGCTAAGTGAGGAGCAGAAAAATGTCATTTTGCGGATGAATCACTGAAAATTGGTGTGTATGTTCAGTTTAAGAGTTAACCTTTGTGCTGAATGTTGTATCAAGGTTCTGATGACAAACCGATTTCAAAACAAGATAGCGCATGTTTTTGGATATCCTGCTGGGTGTTAATCCAAATATATATGTATCTCATTTATTCCTTTTTAGCTCAATCTAATGTGACAGACAGCGTGTTGGAGGTGGTAGCGTACGAGGCCAGGAGGCTGTTCAGAGACCGACTAGTTTCCTCCAAAGACCTTCACACCTTTGATAACATCCTCTCCTCCATCATTAGAGGAGACTGGGGCTCTGACACTCTAGACAACATGACTGGTAGGATTTAACTCTATTCTCGCTCACATGAACCTTCATTCAGATCATATGCATACATGTAAAACAATTCAACCACCTAACAACAAGCAAAGCAGGAAATATTTGATTGGTTCTACTCTTTGATGGTTCTCCATTGATGGCAGTTTCTCAGCTAATAGCCAGTTTGTTTATATAATTTCCTTTTTATAATTTTCCTTTTTTTCGAATTGGTGTTACTGTTCCCAACCACTTATATGTGTAAACAAAACTCCATGAGCTGCACAATGTTTCTCAATCACTGAGTAAGAATGTATTGGTAATGATTTGCACAGTGGCACTAGAAATACTTGGCAAATACCAACAAGAGCAAGCCATAACCAGTTTTCTTCTTCAATATTGGAAGACAGGATAGAGAAAACATGCAAAGAAAGCTGGCTCAAGTCAGAGAGGTGTAATGAAGATATAATGAAGAACAGGTCCTGGCTTTTGAATCACTACAATGACTTATCTATCATCAAGGGCCTTGAAACTGCTAAACAAAGGCCACCAGTGCTGGCAGTTAGACTGAAGACACCAGAGAGGCCTAAAGCATCAATTCTTTTCATTACACCAACACAGCCAAAGTGTGCTTCCAGCTACGGTGTCATACCAACTCAACAGCAGTTTAAACTTAACATCATTGGAGCAGCAGGCGTATAACACCAGTACTCAGTGATGAAGAGACACCGAACTGCAATATCCCAGAATGTGGCACCTGGCAGTGATTGCAGAGACAGAGCAGCTTTTTTTCTTAAACATTACTGTCATCTGCACACCCTTCTCCACCAAGCTTTTGGCATTGCCCAGACTGCTGAATACAAACATACGCAGTCTGCATTTATATCTAAGCTGTGAGAGAGCCCCAGTTAAAGGCTGCTACTTTATAGCCATAGTGAGAAATGCTTCTCCGAACTGTGGCTGAAAGTGCAGTCCACCTGCAAAACAAACAACTGCCTGCTCCTCGTTAACATCTATGATGTTAGCTGTGAGATTTTAAAACATATCAAGATACACAGATTGAACATTCAGACACAAATTTGATCTCATTTTTATTTGTATCTGACTAGAATTCATTCATTTGTGTGACATTCTCTCAGTTCTCCTTGTTGTCTATATTTTGTTTCACTTCTGTAGACACTAAACTAAACTGTATCATTTCATGTGCACACACGCTGGTGTCTGACTAACAGTCTGTAACATTTCCCCTGCATGCAGATGGTTTCTATGTGACATGGGGAGCCTCTGAAGGGGCTGTATTGACTCCAGGCCAGTCTCTACCTCCCCATGGTAAACAACTGGGACGTCTTTATTCGGCTGACCTGAAACAAGTTATACAGAAGGTATGCAGTGAGGAATTGCTGTCTGGTGTGTTGTGTGTGTGGTCAGTCTTGTTGGATGAAGTGTGCACACATGTGTTTACAGCAGAACAGTAAACAAAATTTATCCAAGTATATGTCTAAGTAAAGGTTAGCTTTTTGCTGCTTAGCTACAACATCAAAATGCTGCTTACATGTTAATGCATCATTAATACGAAACCCCATAATACTAACTCTTTGAAAGAGGCTATTCTGCATAATGGGAGCGATTGATTTTGATATTTGAGCTGATAAAACATGTGGTAACACTTTATTTGACGCCTATCTCTATAACGCATTATACATGTATTTATAATGCGTTATAATGACATTATAGCACTGTATAACTATAGTTATAAACACTCATAAATGATCATAATGCTTTATAGCAATAATCATAACACACTATAAAGCATTTTATCATCACTTATAAAGTCAGGTATTATAATACATTATAACTGTTGGCAACTCACTGACAATTCCCACATAGATAATGCCTTATACATATATTTATGATATACTTATAAACGTGTATAACTATCATTATAAACACTCATAAATCATCATAAGGCTTTATAACAATGAGCATAACACATTATAGAGCATTTTATAATGGCTTATAAGGTCAAGTATTATAATACTTCATGAATGCTGGTCCCTTGCTAACTGATTTTTGTTGCAAGGATCAAAGGGTATTACAATTATCATAGTTGTCATATATTAAAACTCTTTATAATGCATTATAATCACTGGTATAATGCATTATAGTGTGATAATAAGTTACTCTAAATAGTCATTGGGCGCTTCAAGTAAAGTGGTGAAACTGCTCAGGTATAGGCTGATATAACACATTACAAGCTGGTCATAAGTCACTATAAGTGGTTTGCTTGAAGAAAAATACACATCTTTTAATCTATGCAAGAACAACACAAAACATTGCAAAACTTATTTTTATTAACAATGTGACTCCTTCAAAAAACTTTATCACATTCACAGTGAGTGATTAAGTTGATAAACAAATGTTCTTCAAAAATGAAACAAAACAAACAACAAGAAAATAAACCTCTTACTACAACTATGATAATTATAATACCCTTTGATCCTTGCAACAAAAATCAGTTAGCAAGGGACCAGCAATCATGAAGTATTATAATACTTGACCTTATAAGCCTTTATAAAATGCTCTATAATGTGTTGTGCTCATTGTTATAAAGCCTTATGATGATTTATGAGTGTTTATAATGATAGTTATACACGTTTATAAGCATATCATAAATATATGTATAATGCATTATCTATGTGGGAATTGTCAGTGAGTTGCCAACAGTTATAATGTATTATAATACCTGACCTTATAAGTGATGATAAAATGCTGTATAGTGTGTTATGATTATTGCTATAAAGCATTATGATCATTTACGAGTGTTGAGGCGTCAAATAAAGTGTTACCAAACATGTATATATTTACATAAGTGAAATTTTGAAAGTAGGACTTTCATTTCTAATGAAGTATTTTTTTTGCATTGTGGTAGTCTCATCTTTGGTTCTCATTCATATGATTGTATTGTTTTCATTTTATAGTATTTGTCGGAGTGTCTGTGGTGCATCCCCTCACCTGTACATGTTCCTCCATTTCCTTCCTGCAGGGAGTTGTGCTGTATAGTCGTGATAACAGGGAGTTGGATCTTCTCCTATTCTGGGAAGTGTGCGACTTTGTGTCCAGGGTGGATCGGGTGCTGAGCAGACCCGGTGGCTCTCTGCTTCTGGCAGGCCGGAGTGGAGTGGGTCGGCACACAGCCACATGCCTGGTGTCACACATGCATGGATACACGTTGTTCACGCCCAAAATCTCCCGTGGTTATACTCTCAAGCATTTCAGCAATGATCTCAAGACGGTAAGAGTGGATCGTCTTTGTATCCATTCACATCGTGCCAAGTAACCACTCTCAGCAGAATGCACTTAGAGATGATTGCACTGTAATGGGCAAGGTTTTAAAAGCATTAAAGTACAAATGCACAGATAGTTTTCTAAAGGAACTTTGGTGTCCTCATATCTGTGGTGTGTTGTGTTTATTTGTATATCAAATATGTGGGTGTGCTGTATGTGTATGTGCAGGTCATGCAGCTGGCAGGTCTGGAGGGCCAACAGGTGGTCCTGCTTTTAGAAGATTACCAGTTTGTTCATCCAGCGTTCTTAGAGATGGTCAACAGCTTGCTGTCATCAGGTGTGTTTGTTTTCCCCCACTTATTTGACCCCATTCTCATGTCTGCACAGTAAATATATAACAGGAGCAAGGAATTGCTTAGCCTAGCTTACCATAAGGACTGACAACAGGGGGAAACAGCTTGTCTGGATCTGTCCAAAGGTACTGATTTGTATAATCTGTGCACAAACTGAAGTGTAGAAATGGCAAGTTATGGTTTTAAGGGGGCAGTTTGTGCAGGACTGTTTCTTTACTGAGCACGTTGAATTCCTGGTGTCTCTGCTGGCCGCCTAGCAACCTCAAGGTGATGAATGCTAAATGCCAAAATGCCAAATTATTCCTTTTCTTTTTCCATTCTCTTATTCCTCATTCCTTGGTCAAATTGCAGAAAAAATAATAAGAATGAATGTAGTCAGTGGAGGGTCTCATAAGTGTGATGTTGGTAGACTGTATGTGTGCATTGAATCTTAAGTATAAGACACATATTTATTGCAGAGCTTGTTTTGGAGTATGCATGGTCTGAATTTGAATATTAACCATGCACTGGTGTGGCCACAATTACAATGTGGATAGTTTTAGTAAAAACAATCTTAGATACTGACCCTACTATTGTTTATTAAGTTTCCTCTGAGAGATGCTAATGTGTAAGGACACACTTATCATTTCTTTGTGTGTGTGTTTGTTACATTTTAGGTGAAGTTCCAGGTCTGTACACCCCGGAAGAACTGGAGCCTCTACTCTCCTCTCTCAAAGATGCTGCTTCCCAGGATGGATTCACTGGACCACTCTACAACTACTTCTCCTTCAGTCAGTACTATATATTTATCTACAGTGCAATCCCTCTGTCTTTCTGTGTGTCATTTTTCATCTTGGTCCGCATCAATGTGCTATATGTGGCTACTCTGGTTGCCTTTCTCACTGTAAAAGTCTTCTACACGTCGCATTTCTTTTCACTGATTGTTCTATCTGTTCTCCTCTCTGATTGTATCTTACTCTGTTCCTCTGCTTCCCTGCTGTGCTCTGTTGTACTGCAGAAATAGTGCAGTGTCACTGAGGTTGAGGTTGCTGCTAGAGAATGAAATCAATAGCTCTTTTTTGTCAAAGTAAATCCACTAAAGAGCTCACTGCTCACCTTCACTGTCCAACTCTGTCAGGGAGCTACATGCTAAAAGGGACAATATCAGTGACACAAAAACTAGTGCCTACCTTACTGTCTCTGTTTCCCTCTCATTTGCTGTGTCTCAAAAAACATTTTGTGATTAACTCCCCCACTGTTTTTATTCTCCAACCATTCTGCTACTCTTTGTTTAACACACCCTCTTAGGAATCCAGCAGAACCTCCACATTGTTCTGATCATGGACTGCTCCAACTCTAACTTTGCCATTAACTGCGAAAGCAACCCAGCTTTCTACCGCAAGTGTTCTGTTCAGTGGATGGAAGGATGGTCTGAAAGCAGCATGAAGAAGGTTAGTGTAGGAGGGGGATGACAAGTACAGCGACAAGATCAAAAACAAATATTAAATCAGCAGGTGTTGATAATGTTCACACCAGTATCTAAGGTCAATAAGTCTGGCTACAAGTGATGAGTATGGAGATTTACATATGCATGAAAAGATTGAAAAGACAGACTTTTGTAGCTCAGTGCTCTGCTGTGGCCCCATACATATTTGAATGCCTTACCAGTATCCACTGGCTGCAGATCTAATATTGACCCTATCAGTGCAGGGCTTAAGAAGTAAATTGGCTCTCCTGTGGCACCTGAAATTTAAAGTTGAAAACCTGACACATTTTAAAAAGCAGGTGAGAGAAGAAAGTTTTTAATGCATGCATCAATGCTTCCTATCTAAAATTCACATCTGGTGTGTTCGCGTATCTGTGTGTGTTTGTGTGTGCGTGCGTGTGTGTGTAAACCTGTACCTTGTCAGATTCCTGAACTGCTGCTAGCAAAGACAGAAGGAGGAGCGGAGGAGGATGAAAGAGACAAGGCCACAAAGGGGAAAAGCTCAGGTAGGAGCACATTTACTCGGAGCAGAAAAGCGTATAATTATGTAGACAATGACCCACTTTGTTTAAATAACCATTTGAAATTGTATGACTGCGTTATTTATTGTGATGGTGTTATTTTTGTAGTTTAATTCCCTCATTCTAATTGTACTGCTCTTCTATACATGTAGTTTGTAGTCATTAAATTTAATCTCACAGTCTTCCAGTTGTCACAATGCCAATCCTAGCACATTACTAACTATTACTAGTGCATTCTTTGGCTATGTGCATCTGTGTGTAATGTAGTTTATGTATATAAAGCAGAAAAGTATGTTCATCATAAATTTTGCACTTTGGAAGTAACTCAGAGGCTCATTAACATTATTTCTGCCTGTGTTTGGCTGTGTTTTATGTTATGAACTTGACCTCCTAAATTTAAACCGGTCTGTACTCACACGCCTCTTCATCCTCTGCTCCCAGCAGGGTCTGCTCAGGGAGACCTGTGCCGTTTGTTCCTGATGGTTCATGAGTCATGTAGAGAACATGGCGCGACACCCAGCCAGTACATGGCCTTTCTGCATGTTTACACAGCTTTGTATAGCCGGAAGCAGAGCCAGCTTACAACGAGACAACTGCATCTGCAGGTACAATATTAGAAAGTAATTCAAGAGAAATCATAGCAGGTGTTTTTTTGATTATGTTCCACAAGTTCCTTTAGTAGGTAGCCAATGACAAAACGTAGCCATGTTTTTAAATGCGCGTGCTGGATGAGTTTTTGTGTACCTCAAAATATTAATCTAAATACATGTTGTGTAAAACATTCTTGATTATTAATTACTGATTGTTGCTAATTGCAAATGCAGGGTCTGTAAGTGGGCACTTGCCCTTAGAATTAAGAGCACTGTTGAACTTGATATTGTGTCTGCAGGCAGGAGTGTCGAAGCTGAATGAAGCTAAGGCATTGGTGGATGAGCTGAAGAGGCGGGCTGCAGAGCAAAGTGCACTGCTTAAAACTAAACAACAGGAGGCAGATTCTGCCCTACAGGAAATCACCACCTCCATGCAGGTGTGTGTGCCATGTGTGTGGTTGTGTGTGTATATGTATGTTTGTAACAGTGTGTAAGCCAGTGTGTGTAACTTTGACACTGGCAGGCAGGACAGAGGTCCTGCAGGGTTTCATGTCTCCTTCAAGTTGCATCTACCCTCCTCTCAACTCTCACTGGGCCCTCTTCTCTTCTCTTCTCTTCTCTTCTCTTCTCTTCTCTTCTCTTCTCAGTTTCTTATCTTCTCCCTGCCTCTCTTGCCGTCAGTCCTCCTCTCCTCATCTGCATTGTATTATACAAGCAACATTTTCTGGATTTCCCATGGCTGCGTGTACCCTGCTGTGAAGGCACTATTTATTTAGTTTGTGTGGGTATGTGCATTTGTTTGTTCTGTGACTTCTCATCCAGTGTTTTCCATCTCCTGATATCCATGTTTCCATTTCCTCCTGCTGGCTCTGTCTGGAGGATGGATGGATAGATATGTAGAGGCAAAAAGGAAGCTAAACCCATTCATTAGTTATGATATCCTTCTGTCTTTTTCTCTGTGGGGAATCTGTTTTTGAATGAGAAGGGGGGATAGAGGGAGAAACAAGAAAAAAGAAACAAGAGAAAGAAAAACTGTCAGTTTGGTGTAGCCAGTTTACAGAGTGATAATTAATGACTAGACCCATCCCTTTGGGCATCGGCAGCTATGTCTCCTGTAGAGATAGAGACAGCAGGGAGGGAAAAGAGGAAGAAGACTGGGACAAAGAGATGAAGAGTTGGAGCAATAGGAAGCTGATAGTGGCTGAGGTAGATGGAAGCATTCAGAGTGAGAAGCAGTGGTGGATGAAGAAAAATGAAATGTACAGGGGGAATAAAGGACATATGTGATGTCTAGGAGGGGTCAAGCCTTGACACGGGAGAATTGGAGGGCTGGGGGGGATGGTCTGTGAAGAGATTAGCTTTGGATAAGGATGAAATGTGATAAGATGGATAGATTCCAGGGATATAGAGGTGACATAGTGGAAGTGTTGGAAAATGATGCTACCAAATGTTCATCCCCTCTTTCTTTACATCCTCAATGAGTGTCTTACTCTGACTGTTCCTTAACCAAATCTTTCATCTTTACTAAGAGGAGGAATGGGGCTGTATGTCTGACACATCTCAAAACTCATTTACATTTTAAAAAGTTGTGTAGAGATGTTTACGTTGTAATATCTCTAGGTCTGGGGTCAAGTTTTCTTGCTGAATAGCAATAGGGAGTATCCTGTATGTAACATTCTTCTGTTTGAGAATTTGAAACATTTTAAGACAGTTTTCAATCCAACACTTTGAACATTACATTTTTGGTTATCCAGAATGCCAGTGACCAGAAGACAGAAATGGAGAAGATAAAAGGGAAGATGTCTCAAGAAGTGTCCAAGATTGAAGAGCGAAAGGCCAAAATAGATGATGAGCTGAGGGAAGTACAAGTACGTTTTCCGATTTGTGCAGTCAGTGTGACATTATCAGTCAGTTACTAGAAATACACATACTGTACAAATGGTGTCTACCTTTTACACACTGTCCATCCCAGCTGTACGGATCCCTTCTTTACCTCTGTATCACTCCCTCTTCTTATCATGACTGCCCTCTAGCCTTTGGTAGATGAAGCAAAGCGTGCAGTTGGAAACATCAAGCCCGAAGCTCTGTCTGAGATCCGCTCCCTCCGAATGCCCCCTGATGTCATCAGAGACATCCTGGAGGGCGTACTGAGACTGATGGGCATCTTCGACACCTCCTGGGTCAGCATGAAGAGGTGAGAAGAGAAGACATGAGCAGACTGTGTAGGAGGATAGGCAGATGAAAGGTGGAAAAGAAGGATGGATAGATAGATAATGAGAAAGTTGCCCCGTTGGGAGTAATTAAACTGACAAGGATTTTCAGCACCATTTGGGTGACCAGAAAGTGATGGGGTGTTGAGCGAAGGAAGAATAGGCAGAGAAAGTGTTTGACACACCAAGTAAAGGATGAAGAGATTATCATTATATTTAAATATTTTTAAGTCAAAATATCCCAAACCATCAGTTTCTGCTTATGTTTGAGCTGTATTCATGGCAGAATATTCTAATTTGCCCTCTCATTCATATGTTCATGTTTTCCCACCACTTATCCACATGGCCGAAAAGAAATTAGACCTTGTGTCGAAGAAGACCACGTTGTATATTTGACATATTTTAAATGACGAATATATATCAAAATCAGTATTTGTGCATATGTACTCATGTATATATGCTGCATGACTGCATTGGTACAAATCACTCATCTGACCGTGGGCGCCTTTACAGGGGATCAGACAGACAAAAAAAATATAAAAAATTCTGCCCTGCTTGTGTTAATTGGGTGAGCCAACTTCACTCTGAGCACTGCAAGTAACAAAGTGTGTGTGTGTGTGTGTGTTCGTGTGTGTGATAGAGATGGATTTGCAAAATATGAGTAACAAAGAGAGTAAGTTGCAACTGTTTGCGCCTAATTAGAGATTAAAAAAAACTTTAAAGCTCATAATTTTAGGCTTGAATTAACATGAATGCTGTCATTTTCTGGATAAAAAGTCACTTTGTTCTGCCTCTGTCTCTAATGATCTCTCTCTCTATTCCTTCTTTAGTTTGCGTTATTGCCCTGACATTCAATGTCAAACTCGTACATACATCTTCTCTGTTTGTCTGTCATTGATTTATTAGTCACCTACTCATGTCCACTCCTCTCTGTCTTACTCCCCCCCCTGCAGCTTTCTGGCTAAGCGTGGTGTGAGAGAGGACATAGCTACATTTGAGGCCAGGAACATCACCCCTGAGATTCGTCAGAGTGTGGAAGAGCTGCTCAAAAGGAACAAGGCCTCTTTCGATCCCAAGGTCAGCCAGCCACAATAGCAAGATAAAAAAAACCAAGTGGTTGGTGGATGTTATTAACCCCTTGTTTTTTGTTTTTTTTTCCGTTTGCTGAAGATTGTATTGTGACTGTGTTTATACGGTAATTGAGTTGTTTCTGATCTGATGCTGTTGTTTTAATGGTCAGAATGCAAAGCGTGCAAGTGCCGCAGCTGCGCCTCTGGCTGCTTGGGTCAAAGCCAACGTCCAGTACTCCCATGTCCTAGAAAGGATAGAGCCACTGGAGAGAGAGCAGGCCGGACTGCTGGAGTAGGAACACACAAACACCACCCCACCAAACACCTACGAACAATTTTGATTGCTTTTTTTAACACAGTCACACACCTGGCCACAAGCTATATGCATAAACAAACAGTGTATCAACAGAAAAAGTCATACTACCAACTTTATTGATTTAGTTTGTAAATGAAGTGGTTTTCATAAAGATTCCATGCTTGTGAGTGAGTTGTGGCCTTGAGCTTAACCTCTCTTGCTCTACTCTATAGAGCACATAAAATATAGATACAGAATACATCACTACACTTATTGATACACATAGACACACTCTTCATGGTAAACATACACACATTAGATAACTTTTCTTTTCTTGTGTGTGTGTGTATTCAGAAACCTGCGGAAAACAGAAAGTAGGAAGAATAAGCTGGAGGACCAGCTCAACTCTGTTGGAGCCAAAGTCAATGAGCTGAAAGAGAAGTACATCCATCTTTGAATCTATTCCTCCACCCTTTGTTCTTTTTCTTCTGTCACATTTGGAAAAATGTTACATTGTCATAAACTGTAATAAACCATGATTCTAGTTCTTAACCATACTTCTCTTATCACTTGCCTTAACTTCAAGTTGATTAAAATATAAACAAACAAAAAATATGCTGTAGATGCAATCAGGGACAGGACGAGAACTTCTCCCCATGTAGTTGTATAAACAAGGATACAAACAATCAATAATGCCTAAAGGGCAGGTCTTGTCCACCCTCTTTTAAATTGGCACAACACTGGCCAGTCTCACTGCTTCTCAGGTCAGAGTTCGTCAAAGATGAACTTCACACTGCAAGTGTGGCCGAGCCTGTGTGCTCTCTGTCTCTCTCTCCTCCAACATCTTCAACCTTTGCTCTCTCTGACTGTCTGTCCAGCCATTTATCTCCTGATCCAGCCCTGTTCGCACAATTATTTCTTAACTGTGTGAGCTGAACTGAAAGATTTCTTGCGCCAGCCATCTCCTCTCTTTCCTTAGTCTCTTGACAGCTTGCTTCACCTCACCTGCCCTTAGCTCACTTGCCTTGCCTCACCTCACCCTGTATTGTATTTCAAATTCCCTGGCATACAGTACATACATCAGAGAAATGATGGCATATTTACAGTCGATTTAATCTATCTTATATAGATTAAACAAATATCAGAATGTCAGTCTAATAAATCCAGTGATCCCATATCAAATACATTTAATCACTTATTCTTCCCTCAGGTTTCAGTGTCATACAACAGAGGCAGCTAAGTTGGAGGCTGAGGTGACAAAAGCTCAGGACACGATCACAGCGGCCCAGCAGCTCATATCACAACTGGACGGAGAACACACGCGGTGGAACGCACAGGTAGTTTGATATACGAGTCTGCTGAAGTGTGTATTGATTTTGGAGGTTATACGCATTTACTAAGAACGATGCTCACTTACCATGTCAGAGCAACAGGAGGTGTGTATTTATGTGTGTGTCTGTCTGTGTGAGTATCTGTGTATATGTGTGTGTGTCTATGTGTCTGTGTGTCTATGTGTGTGTATGTGACAGGGGGATGTCTCCTGCTGTCTTGAGTCCCTTCTGGCTGTTTTTACTCCTCTCTACAGCATCTGTCTGCACCTTAATTAAAACACTCAATCTCTTCCTGACACACACACTCACACACACCATCACCCTCGCTGCCTCCCTCAAGGCCCGCACCAAGAGCCAGTTGGCTCTCTACTCACGTATTTTCATATACGCACACATACACGCACACACCTTATCCCTAACTCTTATGACCGCTATGCAGTAGCTGTAGTTCGCTATAAGTTAATTATTTATTATTTCAAGTAAAGGGCGGACCACATAGAGAGAGGCACATACAGCTATAGAGTAAGTGGTGCAGAAATAGACATGTTTTGAGTTGAAGTATAGAATGTGGCAGGATGACAGTGTTAATACAGTAGACTACATGGTCCTGAAAACTTGCAGTCTCACAGATGTGGACAGTCAGGGGTCATAAAGCTTGACAGTTAAAGCCGATGCCTATGCTTTTTTTGTCCACTCCTACACTACCGCAAATGAAGCCTGATAAGCCTACAGCAATAATGTCACATTAGCTCACAATGTGCATGTGTGTAAGTGTGCTCCTGCACTTGTGGGTTATCTCTCAAAATCAATGTAGACATTTTTGAATCATTTGGGGCTACGAATTGGGTTTACTGTTAATCTGTTTGAAGGAGGGAGAGGAGTCACATGATATACCCACATGGGCCAGGTTACTCATCTTTGTCTTTTTTCTTCATGTTTCATCACTACCTTTCTTTACATTCTTCCTTCTGATTCCTCTCAATCCTCGTGGTGACTTTCCCTCTTTTATCTTTCTCATTTCATACTTTTTTCACCTGTCTCTTTGCCCCTCCCCCTCCTGTGTCTTGTCTGTTTCTTTTCTTTCTGTGTCGCTCTCATCAGATGTCTGAGATAAAGAATGAGTTGGACACGCTCCCTATGAGGGCCATGCTGGCTGCAGCCTTCATCACCTATCTGTCTGCAGCACCTGAAGACCGTAGAAAAAACTGTCTGGAGACATGGATGGCTCAATCTGGACTACAGAGTAAATATCTTTCTAATAATACACACTAGCTCCTGTACTAAACCGCCTACACAAGCACAGGAACAGTGTTAAACAGTGTTAGTGTTAAAATTGCTTGAGCACCGTTTGACTAGTCTACAATTTACACCAAAATAACTACTTAACTTCCCAATCATGATCTTTTATCTTTAATCCGTCAGTCAAAAAAGCCTCTTTGTTTTTAATCATCGAGTAACCTAACAAGTAGTTACATAAAACACTCACATACTCATGTAAGGATTAGATTGCACTTTATGGATTTTTCCTCTCATATGCCAAACATAATCACCTGAATTTATCAGCTCTTCTGTTCAGATATTAATACTTCATCTAAACAAATGGACCTGTAAAACGTGTGCGAAGTCTCTTTCAGCACTAAATGCTGTCTCATTAATAGCTTTGGCCATTTAATTTAGATTGGCAGCCTCTTTCAGGGGCCTTCAGATGTGCATGTAAATGCAAAAAAACGCTGAGTCATGCACTTGACCCTCTATTGTTTGTAAATCCTTGTGTTCATAGAGTGGCCTGTTTGCACGTTGGCTGTCAAGATTGCTTAGTGATTCCACTTTAAGTGTAACATAATGTATTTCGACACTGCAGTTGAATTGGGACTCGCTGTCAAGTGGCTGTTGGAGTGTCCAGTATCTGAGGTTTGAATTAAATTGCCAACGTTTTTTGCAGCGAGCAGATATTAAAGAAATTAAAGCAGCATATAAGCCATTTGTGTTGCATGTGTTTGTATCAGAGTTCGACTTGCGGTCATTCCTGTGCTCGGAGAGTGAGCAGTTGATCTGGAAGAGTCAAGGGCTGCCATCGGATGACCTCTCCATGGAGAATGCACTTGTCATACTACAGGTTGGAGATTCATTTTCCTGTCTGTCAAATCTTGTTAATCTCGCTCTACTTTTATTTTAATTCCCTTGATTACAAATCTGCTTTGTCACAGAAGGACCTTTGGTATTAAAGCAATTTGATCACCAATTTCTATCTCTTTCTCTACCCTGTTATTTTTAGTTACTGTGAAGCTGAAGTTATTAAAATCTATTTTTATGTCAGTTTAGAATAAGGCTTTGTTTTAGTCGTTGAATGCACTTTTTAAGCACAATAATTAAGGCATTTCCTTGTAATAACCGGTCTCCATATTAACAGTTGTATCAAGATTTCTACCCTTGTTGCCATTCATCTGTCATCCATTTGTCTGTATTGTGTTTGTGTGTTGTATTTACCATTGCTGCCTTCAGATCAATGCACTCAAGTTACGGGTAAGACATTGTTCCACAATTCATCCTTATAGGCCACCCTTAGTTTAATGTAGCCTCTCTGTTCCTCTCACTGTCTGTGTGTGTGTGTGCCTCCCTTATTTTGTGTTTCTGTGTGTGTGTGTAGGAAATTACACCATTTCGACAAATCACTTTAATAAAAGTTGTAAATGTATGTGCTGAGTTAGTTGCTGACTAATAAAGAGACAGATGGGAAATATGTAATATATGTGTAATATATATATCAAAAGGCTGGGGGGAATAAACAGACAAATAAACAGGTTTGAGATGGTTTGGAGAAGAGAATCCTTGAGCAAGAGACCGTGAAATAGAGGCGCACAGGATGAAAGGGGTGGCGGACTTCATTCCTTTGCCTGGCATAGGAGTGACACTGGTTGACAAGCATGACAGCAGTGAGACAGGACTGAGCTATGTTCACATACACACACAGACATGTTGACTTTGGTCACTTTTGGGGACATTACTTAGACTTACATTCATTTCCTGGAGATTTGCCTGAACCATCAAAACCGGTTTTGTCCCCACTTGGACAGGCCGTTCCCTATTAACTGGTCTACAGTTTGAAATGTGTCCCCAAAACTAGCCTATGTCAGAAACACACACACACATCCTTTTCCTCAGTAACGGAATCTCTCTCTCAGTTTATCAACAGCTCTTTATCTTTGTTCTGTTCTCAGAGTGTTGCCTGTCCATTCCTGATCGACCCGTCATCCCGAGCAACAGAGTGGCTCCGCACACATCTCAAACAGCACAGACTAGAGGTTATCAACCAACAGGTAAGCACACACACACATTACACACAATAGAGGTCATTGATGTGTTTTGTTCAACATTCGCAGTCTTTTGTTGCTCCTCTACCAACTTGTTTGAAACATGTTGCTGCATCAAATTCAGAATAAGCAGATATTTAGTATATGTCAGAAAGGATTATTAAGCATTGTGTCTTATTTATGTTTTACACAGCGGCCAAACATTTTTGAAATCAGGGTTGTAAGTCCATTAGTATAAACCCTTATCATTTAGTTGCACTGTTCAACAGAGTGTATGATTAAGCCACTTTGACCTTTCTCCTCACTCTGCCCAGTTGTTGATTTGGACCGATGATATGATTACATTGAGCAGTGTTGGATTGTATTACTCATTGCTTACTAATTACTAGTTAGTAATTGCAAAATTAGTGGCATTATTTATTGCACTCTTAAAGCAGTAATTTAGATTTTATGGAACTGCGCTCTTAATAAGATTGAACATCTTCCTACTGTTTTGTAAAGGCATTGTATTCACTGCTCTGTCCACTTGTCCATTTGTTCTCATTATTAAATTCATTATTTACATCTTTAAGTAAATGATAAATTTACTTTCTTGACAGACTTAAATCTTTCTCTTATTGTTCTAGTGGTGAATTCTGCTTTTTTCATTGCTACTTCTGGTAATTTGGTCATTACATAACTGACCTGAACCTGACATGACACAGAGCCTGGATGCACACATGGCAGACTGAGCCGGATGAGCTTTACTGTGCGGCTAAGTTAGCTGAAAGGGCAATTAGTCATTATGAATTAGCCTTATCAAAGACAAAACATTGTTCAAAATGTAAGTGATAAATTATTTTCTAATTGTTATTGGGGGTCGTCATGACATTGGGATGATATGCAAAGATGTCACGTGCATGATACAGTGGAATTCAAGGTGTTCTTACCACTTTCTGTCTGTGTCCCTGCTCTCTGTAGGATAATAACTTCATGACATCCTTGGAGCTGGCGGTCAGATTTGGAAAAACACTTATCATCCAAGAGATGGATGGAGTTGAACCTGTGCTCTACCCATTGCTGAGGAGAGACTTCATAGCACAGGGTATGCACGCACTCACAAATACCATTTTGATTCAAAGTGGGTATGGGAAAAATAATTAACTCTGTAACTCAACTCTTATGGGTCTAATTTAGATGGTTCTATAACCACTGGTCACTGACTGAAAAAGCAACTATTAGAATGTGAATATGAATGTGCATAATGATCATGTTGATGAGCGCAAACTATTCTGACCAGTGCTGTGAGCAGTCGGAGTGGTGAAGGGAAAGCTTCACTTTGTGCACCATGAAGCACATTCAGGTTATGGATATGATATGTTGATACAGATAATCGCTGACTATGTTACTGTCATTTAACTGCCACTGTGAGACAAAATGCAGCCATGAGTGAAAGTCAGTGCACTCTAATTACACAGTTTTACTGCAATCAAACTCTCCTTTAGTGTGTCATAATGTCAGTGGGTTAATAAATCAACCTCTTCAGTCAACTACTTTGATGTTTTAGAGGTTTTTTACTGGCAAGTAAGTGAACAGTGAACAACAAGTGAAGCAGTTTGAACAGCCTTCCATTAAAAACAGACAATTATGATCAAACCCCAGTTATTTTCTCCAAATAGAATTAGCTATGACTCCATATTTGGGCAAGGCTGATACCACGGTGGCTATAGAAACAAGACAGGCAAATGACAAACTCTGCATTGAGTGGTAATGAGCATACTGTGTAGAAGCTTTACAGATGACTCATCAAAGTATGAACAAAGAAGACAGTGGATAAATACAGATAATTAAAGAAGAAAATCAAGTTTGTCACTCTATCAGTGCTGTCATTTAACATCACTCTGTGGTACATAAAATACTAATTGTTTTTCCTGTGTCAATATCCATTAGTTGCACAAGCACAGAAATAGACCATTTAGAGATGGGTTTTAGTTTCTCAGTAGGAGCTCATTTGTTGTTTCGCTGAATTTCTCAGTCTTTGGTCCTCTCACTCTGGAATGAGTGAGCTTGTAGAAAAAAAGCTGTAAGAATACATACAGATCAAATAAGACACTTTCTGTGTACAAAGAATCCATTATTTTACACTGGTGCTGTCAGATTCAGCTGTTCATGCTTATGACACACACACACACATGTTTGTACTTCTGTACTTTCAAGGACCCTCATTGACATAATGCATTCCCCCTAACGTCCTCACTTTCCAAAAAATCCTCACTCCCAAGGTCAAACGCAAAGATGGATGTACAAGTACACACAACAAATATATACTGGGTGACAAACTTAAAGGACATAAGTCCTTTTAACACAGGGTAAATTCCATAATTGAAAACATCTATTCAAATCTTCACACATGTATTGGTTATGTGTGTATTGTCAAAGTGCTTAAAGTTGAAAGACGTGTACTTTTGTGAAACGTGGTCCATGGTCATTTTAAGAAGCGATGGTAATGTCATGGAGTTTAACCTTGCTAATCCAAAGTCGTCAGAAAGAGTGTTTTTTTTTTTTTTGCTGCTCTGAAAAACTCAAACAGCTTAAATACTTTGCAGTTATCGGAATTATTTACACTAGCATGCAGATCTGCTCTAAGTTACTGCTTTGTTTATTCTATTTTATGATAAATGCTTCTTGAAATTCTATAATAGCTCAATTTAAAAGACAGCCACAAAACATATATTCCTGTTATTCTAACTTATCTTCATGCATGGCTGTTTTTGAATCTGCCCTTTTGATTTCACCTGATATTGCATTCCAATCACCGTTGCAAACAGCTGCTTCGATCATGTAGATACGTGTAAACAGAGGTTGGAAACATACCTGTGAAAATGAGGGTGATTCATAAGGCTATGAATCATCCAGGGAGAGGTGGTTGTCTGTTTGAAGCTGAATTGAAAAGAGTGGGGGCAGAGAAAGTGTGAGAAAGGGCAAGTTATCCACTTAAAAGTGGTGTTGAACAGGATGGTAAAAAAGAGGCGAGACAAAGGCATGGCAGCACTGCATTGCAGACATCTAGAACACAGAGGGAAGAGGAGGAAGTAAAAGGGTAAAGATAGGATCTATAATGGCCATAAGCCTGTAGGATACAGTATATGTTATTAACACAAACTCTTTTTCTTTCTGTCCAACTTCAACCCATATGCACACACGCACAGGTCCTAGATATGTGGTTCAGATTGGAGATAAAGTAATTGATTACAATGAGGACTTCCGTCTCTTCATGGCAACACGGAATCCCACCCCCTTCATCCCCCCCGACGCCATTTCAGTGGTCACAGAGGTCAACTTCACTACCACCAGGGCAGGCTTGCGAGGGCAGGTAACATAACCCACACTTATGCACAATCTACCATAAGAACCCCGCAGCAAATAGTACCTTTGTTCATTAATTAACCTAATGTTGTCTGAAGCCATAGTTTGTGGTGGTGTTTTGTAAATATAAAACACAACAATAAAATAAAACATTTATTAACAATTTGGTTTCCTCCCATTGTGAACATAGCTTTAAATATGCTGCAGATTTTTTGTTCTCCAATTTACTGCTTAGTCTTTCATGAGCAAATCCATGTGGAACGAGTGCTTTCATAGTGGAATAACACAGTGTATATAGAGAGTATGGTACTCTATGTTGTAGTATGTTTCTGTGGTCAGACTGTATGTCCATTTGCTCATTTGTTTGTGTGTGTGTGTGCGTTAGCTGCTAGCCTTGACCATCCAGCAGGAGAAGCCAGAGTTGGAGACTGAAAAAACGAGACTACTACAACAAGAAGAAGACAAGAAGATACAGCTGGATCAGTTGGAAGAGTCACTGCTAGAGGTACACATGCAGACAGCAGGTTTACTTGGAGAGTTTGTTGCTGGGGCAGTACCTTATACTATATTATGTATGTTACAACACCCCTCGTTTGTGTCTACATAATTATGCCCTAGTGATAAAAGCAGTACCTTTAATCAATATATAATCATCAGACAATGCTGCTGTGCAACCCTCCTTTCTCCCTCTTCAGTATGCTCAGCTCCCCCCCTGCACTGCAGAGCTTTTTGTCACTAACTCCCACTGTCGGCCTGAGGAGGTTGTAGTAGACAAAGTGAGACTATGTGTACAGACTAAGCAGGTGGAGTTGCTAGTGCTGCAACAAAGATGCGATCTGTCACCGGCATCCCTTCTGTGAACACTGCCAGATGTGTGTGATGGAGCACTACCTAACTGTACTTTTAGTTCAGGGCGAATTTGGGGAAGTGTGTACCTTAAACCATTTTAGACGATTTTACAACTTTGTGCATTTAACTTTAAGGTCGTGTCAATGAGTATCCATATTAGTTTGAGAACTAGGTTTCTTGTGCCGCTGCAGAACAGATAGCAAACACAGCTAAAGCAAAATTGTCCTATTAAATATTCTGTAAACCAGAGGATTTGAATAGGAACGATAATATGGATTAAAATCACAGACTTATTGCACTGCATTTTTCATTGGTTAATTGTGCTTCAAACTTCATTCCAAGCGAATTTGTCGGCACGTGTTCACATCCACGGTAATGACAATAAGGAGCCTAAGCATCAGATTGTTACTGTCATAATACATAATGGAGTTCCTTGTTCTTTCAGGCTAAAACATACAGAGTTTAATGCATATATACTTTCAGAAACACTCAGTTGATGGACATTGTGACGCGTAGACACCCAACCTAATGATCATTTTTCTGCTTTTAAACACACACACACACACACACACACACACACACACACACACACACACACACATAGATAGTGCCAAGAGCAGGATGTCAGTGCTTCAGTGGTATTAGACGTGTAATTATTCTAGAACTGTAGGAGCATATTCGACTTGACATTTCCATGCTCCAATGCTTTCTCATCTATTTTATTTGAATTTATTTGAATAAATTTTATCAGTTTGTTTCAGAGAATAGAGTCATGGCAAAGTTAAAAAAATAAATTATTATTATAATTATATATCACAAGACTATTCTACAATGACAATTGTTTCCCCTGCAACTTTTATCAGATCACACATTTCAGGAAATTGACAGATGACAACAAACTCTATCTCGCTTCTTGTGTACTCCCCCACCCCTCTTCTCTCCTCCTCTCTTCTGTCTAATTCTTAACATATTTTTTATTTGCACTTTTCTGCCTGTCTTACCTTTTTTTCCTCTGTCAGACCTTGGCTACAGCTCAGGGTAATATTCTGGAGAACAGAGAACTGATAGACAGTCTGAACCAGACCAAGGCCAGCAGTGCCCTGATCCAGGAGTCACTACTGGAATCACACAGGCTGCAAGCATCCCTGGACCAGGTACTGTGCTTCAGGCTCACACACACACACACACACACACACACACACACACACACACACACACACCTGCAAAATCACAATATTTCACAATATCTGAATAAATGCCATGAATTGTGTGGTTTATTTCAAAATTTTTTGAAAGTGCATTGGTCATAAAAAATGAAAAAGTGATGTCAGTCGTAGTTGCATCAGGCATGATGACCAAAAAAAGTACAAATTGAGACAATGGAACTTTCTGTAATCGCTGACAGACAAATCACATTATACATGGCATGTGTGACATCTTTTCATATCATATTCTTTTATCAATATTAACCAGTGCATTACTGTAGTGTAATAACCACTTCGAAGTAGCTGGTTTGGTTATTGTCATTCTCTAGATCTGCTATACTCTTCGAGCTCACTGATAAGAGATTGCACAGGTGCACAAGCAAGGAGCTAATGTAGGTGCATTACATAATCATCCTCTAGGGTGCAGTGTTACACCAGAACTGTTGTCATACCTTTCTCTCTGTTGTTTTTATTTATTTATCTCTCTCTGTTTCTGTCTTTCATATGCACCTCACTGTTTTTTCTCACATTTCCTGTCTCATCACACCTCATGCTGTCTATCCTCATTTCTTTTTCTCTTTCCTTCCATCTTGATTAAAATAAACATTTTCTTTCCTACTTTTCTGCTTATCCATACCCATATGAATCCCTTCCTCTGCCTTCTGTCTGTCTGTTGTATTTTCTGTAACTACGTAACTGTGGTTCTTTTTCTGCTGCCTCTTGGTTTACCTGCCTTTCTGCCTGTCCTTTCTTTTTCTCTTTCTCCTTGTATTTATTTTAGGAGCGGGATGCCTACCTGCCTCTTGCAGAGAGTGCCAGCAAGATGTATTTTGTCATCACCGACCTGTCGAAGATCAACAACATGTACCGCTTCAGCCTTGCCTCTTTTCTGCGCCTCTTCCAAAGAGCTCTTCAGGCCAGGAAGGTGACTGGATGCCACACAGTTCTTTTTTAGTACTTACATTTTCATCCAGCACAGTTATGGTTTTTACATGTTTATCTTCCAAAATTCTTCCAAGTAATATGTGCTTGAACCAAAACCAATGGCAATACAGTGCTCTCATGCAACTAGACAAACAAATATATAAATGATTAAACAAGTCAGTAAATTAAAACACTGATACGCAAACTCAAGAGCAGATTTTCCCGCACATTACAGTTTGCCAGTCTTGACATAAAGGCTAACGCAACTTGACAGCACACACCCACACATGGTAAAGCTTGGGTGAGACCATATTTCACTTGGTTCTACAATAGTAGAAGATGCCCTTTGGGTTTGTTAGCTGTGAAAGCAAATTATTATCCTTCACATTTTATAGGAATTTTTCTAAAGTAGTAATGCTCCTCTCTCAAAATCTGCTTTGAGTGTAAACTGTGCTTCAGTCAGACTCTCCCAACAGTTAAAAAGAATGAACCTAACAGCACATCTAGAGCTGAAGATTTAATGTGTTATATATTGTTTGTGTAAAGACGACAACTTGCCATTTTACAGGGGTTTATGTGCCGGACTATTTCTTGGCCAGGCACAGTAACTTCTTAGAGTCTCTGCTGGTTGCCTGGCAACTACTCAGAGGCAAGAAATAGTCCATCCCATAACCCCCCTGAAATGTACTTCCTAGCATATTTCGCAAAATGTCACACGATTCCTTTAACAGTCTGGAAGCTTTGGGTTGGCAAGAGGTCATGCATTACGAGAAGTTTGAACAAACTATTGCAAGTCTTTCGAGGAATGGCTGGACAAACATAAAATTCATCCATGATGGCGGGGTTACTTTGTACAGCTTCTTCTTCCTGTTGTTGTCCGCTATAGTGACCTTCACTATGATACATGAGAGTACAGCCACTCTTACATTATGTGAAGATGCACATTAAATGTCCATGGTTGCATCTTGATATAGTCTATCTGTCAGGCCTGTGCATGTAAAGAAACAGCAGAAAATTATTATTCAGTTATTTGCTGTGGTCCAAGGTAAGACATAAAATCATATAGTGTTAATGGTGTACAATGTTGTGTGTGCCAGTTGTAGGAGGAGTAGGAGTAGAGTATAAACATGAAAGCTGGATAACATAACATATACTTGGGCACATTGCGATAAAAGTGCTGTAATCCTTCACTGTTCAAAATATTGTGCAGTTTATTTACGCAAAAATGAGCTTAATTCCAGCTACTTTATTTAGATTATTTTCACATGATTTTATTTCGGTGGAGGTCAGCTTGATTTATTTCAGCTCATTTTTGTTGTCTTTAGTGAGTTTATCTCAGTCTGACCTGTGCAGCTGGAGAGCATCATGGACTGTCTATCGCACTGCTGTTCTGCATCTGAGCCCTAAACACCGTCTGATAACCAGAGCGCACACACACACACACACACACACTCACAGAGACAAGCACACACACGGGCACTGGGTTGAGAGATTGAGCACTAATTCCCCAAATCCTGTGTGGGTTGTTAGAGCCAGTGCTGTCATCCAAGAATGTCACCAGGCAGCAGCTGGTCACCACTGTGTGTGTGTGTATGTGTGTTGGTGTAGGTATAGACTTGTGGACACATTCAGTGAGTGTGGTCAGAATACTGCATTGATTCACGGCCTCTCTCTCCCTTTGTGTCTTTTGATATTTTTTTTGTTTATGAGCAAGTTTAATTTGCCATGAGCTGCAGATGGTTCCTGAGATCTGGAAGAGAATTTTAACCTCTCACATCCGTCGTAACACACAGAGCAATACTCTTATTTGCTCACCCATGTAACACAGAGGCCCTTAAGTATAAACGCACAACGTCTTTGCCCAGGCACTGCATACACACAGTGCTGACTAGCACTCACTGAACAGAGGTGTTTACATGAAATGCAGATTTAAAGAAAACCTCCGACAGAGATTCAGGCAAAGAGAAACAGAAGGACAGACATGCTGAAGTGGGAATATGGGACAGAAAGAGAGAAATCCATCTAGAATTTCTTTTTTCTTTCACCATTTCCCTGAAGTTCTCTGGTATTTTCTTTCACTGTCTGATTCTCATGCTCTAATTCTTTTGTTTCAGTGTTGCTATTGGATTTTCTTCCTCTTCCTATCCCACCCTTGTCTATCTAAGGGACAGTTCTATTCCCTGCTATATATACATTAGCTAACAGTTTTACTGCTGCCCCACCCCAGAGGTCAGATGAGCATCCAGCAACATTTTGGTGGAAGTTGGTGTCTGAACTATTGGTGGTAATTTGTGTATCAGAGACAAAAAGAATAAAAGTGTGGAAAAAGAATAAAAAAGATACAAGTGAAGTGTGTGGCTTTGACTGTTAGACGACCCTGAGATGTTCATGTTACTGTGGTATGACAGAAAGAGAGAACACTTTGGAATAAAAATGTCACTGCTGACTTTTTTATTTTTAATTTAACACATGTCGTGTATCATGTTTAAGAAGGCTGAGGGAAAAGTTCTCAAAATCACTTTAGTGACAGCATTTCCCTCATACCTGGTGTCATCAGTTTAATGGTCCCTTCTCTTTCTCTCCTTTCCACTCTCTCATTGTGTGCATACATGCATGTGTGTGCATTTTAGGAAGCGGAGAACACCGAAGCCAGGATTAGTGCTTTGGAGGCCAGCTTGAAGAATATGGTGTATGAGTACGTCTGCCGGTCACTTTTCAAGGTAATACACAATCTTATACACAGAAATAGAACAAATGTGGGTTTTGAGCATCTCTAAAAATGACTGTCATCAGTCTGGTCCATCAGGGTTTGCACTGCAAAACAAGAGCAGTTTTATTTCAGCCTTGTTCCATGTGTTGAAACACATGATGTTGATGTTAGTCTGAAAACGTAAGCACATCGCTCATCGTTAGCCAAAGTAATGGCTCTACTTTATCTACCCACAGCTACAAAGAAATTCATTTGCTAAGCCACCTAATGTAGTTATGAATGCGTCAATCATAGTGTTGAATTGACCCTAACTGGTCAGCTCGGCACCTGATTCCTGCAAATGAAGCTCAATGGACAGTTTGGCAAAGCATAGCCTAAACTGAATTAGGAACTGAACAACTAAAATACAACGTCTACCTCCAACAAATTTTAAAAATGCCAGTATTATTGTGACATGTTGATTTCTTCGCCTACATGTTTTTGCTTTACTCATCCAATGAATTTCTCATTCACGACTATCATAATCTGTTATTTGTGGCCTTCCAGCCAATCATAATGCAAGGTGTCATGTTACATTTTTTACTAGTAACAAGGTTGTTTTGTGTCAGCAGATGCACTGAAATCTTTGATCTTGTAATATAAAGCAATAGTTTAGAGGTATTCTTATTGATCGTTCAGACCAAATGCACAATCAGACACAAACACATACATTTACGCACACATACAATCAAACCTCTGCAGCTGAAACAGTAATGAGGTGTCAAATATTGACCAACAGAGCAATCATTGCATCGATCAGGCAGTAAATGGTAAATGCAATTTCTCTGTCTTTTGTAATGGCAGTTTCAAGTGGAGGCAGGGTGGCTGTTAACTGCTGATCACATCTATAGGCTATCAAACCAACACTTGCACGAAAACACACACGTGCGCACACTCATGCACATAGACAGCAACAGCCCAGTCATTAGCATAGAGCAAACACTGGACGACATTATCAGTGCTCTTGTCAACATCTGTGCTACAAAAGCAATGACTTAATGGGGGGGGGGGAATGGGCTCCATGAGGAAAGCATAAAGGGAGAAAAGAAGAAGAGGGTAATTTGAGAGGAGAAGGCAATTAAGATTAGAAAACATCATGATATACATCTTTGGAAAAATAACCCAAATAGCTCTATATTTTTGGAACATTTGTATCTTTTATGTCAGTAGGAGGCTCTTAGACTGTTCTGTATTTGTGTTTAAATTCCAGCACAAACACAACTGATTCAGCTTAATAAGCTATTGATTGAGCACAGCTAGGCACATCAAAGCTGTGGTAAGACTCTCTACCAAACATTGATTGTTGAACCTCACATGAGCAAAGATTGTTTTTTCTTTATATTTTTTATGGGTGTAGGCCTAAACTTGTTAAACTAATGTTATTTGAACTAAAATGAGATATTTTATATTTCAAACAACTTTCATTTTTTCCAAAATAAATGTCCTGAACAAAAACTTTATAATGAAATGTGTCCATGTTGAAGTATAATCATTTTAATTGGAGCTTAATAAGTCTGATATAAATTTCTGAAATATATATTGTGTTTTTGTGTCATTCCATCATTGTATGTCATATTGCCATCATGTATGTGATATTTGACACTTTAAGATAAGGTATTCCTTTATTCATCCCACAGTGGGGAAATTCATATTTATCAACTATAATAAAGTAAAAACAAACAATGACCTGCAGTGGTAGCTTTACTGTGACAAAATAAGTACCTCTGATGCAACAGTATAGAGCCTTTTTCACTGGTCTGGTCCATGCATAACATCTTAGCAAATCTTCCCGTTTTTGGAAATGGTTTTCCTTGGAGAACATGCGACAATAGCAACATTGAAGTTTTTCTTTTGGGCACACTGCTGTACACTGGAGGGTTGTACACTGAGGAGGTTATATTTTTAGAGTAGTAAAGTAGTAAGCCATCAAAGATGGAAAACAATAAATGTGTGTAACTGTGTGTGTTTGATATACATGGCTGTTTATATGCAAACACTTGTTTGTTGGATCACAGGTACAAGTATTCAGGAGGTTAACTGCGTGTGTGAGAATGTGGATGCACCTCTTGGTCAATGCAGTAGTTCGTGTTGTAGTGATGTGCTGAAGTGTGACATGTTCCAGGTTGTACTGTCTACTGAGGTTCCCGTCCTGTCAGAGTGTCAGTATGACACTCACATACATTTATCCTTGGTGCACTCTTCTTTCTTCTTTCTTTTATGACACATATCCACACTCATAAAACACACGCACAGACATACAGTATACACACGAAAGACCAGGACTTGATCAATCATATCATATCGCTCAGCTCTGTCAGTTCGACTGTGTGCGCTGGCACTTCAGTAGATGGAGCTGAACTTGGCAGCTTGGTGTAAATCATCCAGACATCGGATCAAGAGACGAACCGTGGAGAGGGTCACAAAGAGGGCATGCTAGTGAAGACCTCTCGTCCAAATGTAGCCTGAAGGTTAGCCTCACCGCACCTCAAGCTGGTTCTACAGCTGTTGGTAAATGGACTGAATATAATATTAGATGAACGGCATAGAGATGTGCTTTGAAGGTTTTTAAAGACGTGAAAGTTGTAGCAACCCTGTCTGTTTATTTTTCAGAGGAGTTTATTTTCCATTTGTTCAGTTATACAGAGTAGAATGAACCCAAACTTTTAATTTTGCTAACAGTTCTCTGACATGCTCAGTTGCAGTCTTATAGAGAGAACCTACAACTGCTGGAAGGGAAAAGAAAAAAACAGCACAAAACACTGAAATGTGCACAAGAAAGTGAAATCCAGCATATTCTTTGGAAATGGGGGAAAATAATATATTGTGTTTCATTCTGTGGGTGCCGGTGTGGACGTTGACTGTTTATGTGACACACCACCTGACCCGTGTCGCATGCTCACGTCTGGTGTAAACAGCTTGACACAGGAATATTGTGGGTCATGTGGTCTGGTGTGCGAGGCTCCCACGTGGCTTAGTCCTATGCTTGGAAACATAGGTTGAACACTGGAAGCACAGGACTGGACAGCAAATTGCACTGTAGCACAATTCCTTAAGTATTAGTTTAGTATTCTTGCTAGTAGTATATAGTTTAAGATGCACTTAGAGGTGGATGTAAAAGACCCCAGAAGGAATGAGGTTTAATCTTATCCAATGACGCTGTAATTCAGTCGCAATTGCAGTAAACACATCTCAATGATTGTCGCCACCGTTGCTGCAAAAGAGTTGTTTTTTCCCAGACAGGCTGCCATCTCCCTCATGTACCTGATTTTTCAGCAACAATGTCTCCATCTGCTAGGAATGATAGCAGCTACAGTGAATAGCCAGACTGATTAGATTAACACAGTCATTTGAGTTATTGCCACTTTATAAATCATAGCATTGAGATGCATTATTGAATTGCATGCTACTTATAAATTGATTGTCCTTGTCAGACAGTTGTTAAGTGCATAAAATGTAATTTACATAAATATACTGTACATGACCAGCACAGAAGCAGCGCGGCTGTATTACAATGTGGGTGTTACTAGGCACGCTGTCTGTTATTATGTTTGGTGAAAAGAAGAATGGTGGTATTGTTATTCGGGGGAAAAAATGTGAATCAGCTATAATATGTACTGCATTTGGAGACAGAAATAAGACATTAATATAACACCTTTGAAAGGCCATCTACACCACATAATTTAATTTAAAAGTCAAGTATATACGGGAGAGTGTTTTATTTTTTGTTGTCACGAAAAGGTCATTTAGTCTTGAAGTAAGCAAACATGCTTTTGGCAGGAAATTACAGAAGCAGGTTGGCTGTGCTGCACTGTTGTAGTTACTGTATTCAACATGCAGCTGGTTTGTAGTCAGGTTTCTTTTGTCCCCCTCATCCCCTAAATGTATCTGTTTTTCTGTCTTCTTAAAAATGTATAGCATATATTTGAGTTTGTTAAGATAAAGCTATGGTGTAAACCTGTGAGGGGAAAAAAAATGATTACTTGAACACGACCTTCCTGCATCATCCATCTAGTGTGTGTACATGTTTATGTAAGTTTGTGCAAAGTTGCTCTCTGCTTTCTTTCTCTCTGCTTTTTTCTCTGTTTCTCCCTCTTTCTGCCTTTTTCACTGTACCCACTAGAGTCTCTTGGTCACTGTCTTTCTGTTTCTCTCTGTGGGTGGGAGTGGGATAAGCATCTTGATTTGTGGCTTCTTCTGTTATCTTTCTCAAACTCTACCGGTGGATGAGAAAGAGAGAGAGATAGAGAGAGGGAAAGTGTAGGGATGATACAGCAGCCAGTGTGGTTCTTGATGTCCCTAGGGCTTTTTTTGTCAGTGTGTGGCAACCCTTTACAAGCCCTTCAGTTAGGCAGGCTCAGCTGCATGTCATGAAATGGGAATATGAGTGTGTTTGCCCTCTGTCTGGATGAGATGCTAACATTTTGTGCTCTGCCATGACTTTCTTTGTTTGCAGTTGGATTTTGAGTAGGGCAAAGTAGCATATTTTCATATGTGTATAAATCTCTCTCTCTTTCCTTTTCTCCTCATCTCAGGCTGACCAGATGATGTTTGCTATGCACTTTGTGAAAGGCATGTACCCTGAACTCTTCCAGGAGTGCGTGAGTATCTTTGTAGATTCAGGATCTGCAATTTTGTCATTTCAGTGATACATTAAATGTAGAGATTTCAGCTTTGGACCAGCCAAATGTTAACGCTACTCTCTGCCATAGGAATGGGATGTCTTCACTGGATCCATCGTTGGAGAAGTGTTTAAGAAAGAGGTAAGAGTGCAGCTTTTTTGTATGAATGTAAAACCACCATTCTATTTTTATCATTGACTTATACCTTTCCTCTCTCGGCAGGAGTTCCCTTCTTGGATTGATCAGGAGAGGCATGGAGCAGTGGCCATTTTTAAAGTAAACACAATGATATATGCGCATGACGTACACAAACATACACAGTCAACACAAAATATGCACATTATTACACAATCCCCTGCATTGGCCGTGTGTGACCAAAATGCACAATTAATTCTTAATATTTAATTAATTCTTAATATTAATATTTTCTCCAGCCAGTAGACATCAAAAATGATAGTTGAATGTGTTTTAAATAGAATACCAGTAAAGTGTTTTTTACTGAAGTTAAAATTAGATCTACTTATCGTTATTTTTTTGACCTGTCCTTCACCCTTTGAGCTTTGACCATCTCTCTTTCACAGACGACATTCCCAGCCCTCTACCAGTCCCTGTGTTTGAGTGACTCAGACCTTTGGCTGTCCTTCTCGCAGAGCTCGCAGTGTGAACAGGAAATCCCATCCTCCATTGCCAAGAAGATTACTCCCTTCCAGCAGGTCAGCTTTCAATCAAAAACCATCAGCCAGAACATTGTTTACAGAGTTATATCAAAAGTCTATACACACTTAAAACAGTTTGATTGTGTCTTTGAGCACACCCCTTCACACATGGTTTGAGATTGAATAAAGATTTAGCTAATCTCATTTTAAAGCTTGAACAAGGCAGAAGCCACTTACCACTAAAGTCAAGTATGCACACTTGACTGTCAAACCAGTCGACTTACTTATTCGCTTTGTGTATTATGTTCTCAAAATTCTATAAAAAAGGAACATCTCAGAGCTATCTTGTTATATATCTTTTTCTCTTTGCTCTACCCAGCTGCTCTTGGTTCAGGCAGTCAGACCAGACCGTCTGCAGAGTGCCATGGCATCATTTGCCACCCAGGCCCTGGGTAAGTGTTTCCAATTAGGGCTTGTCATATTTTTATTATTTCACTCACACCGGACTAAATGGGCTGGAGTTAAGCTGACTAGTGCTCTACTGTGGTGGACCAGAATACAAGTAAAATGTATGTATTATTCACAAACCCCAAAAACAAATCACATTAACAACATATTCATGCATCCCTCTTGGCGTGTACCCACTAAGGAAATGGGTTTCATCTTAATTGATATTTCACAAGGTATTACATTATTGAATAACATCCGTATTACTTCTTATGCATGCCTTTGAAGTGTATTGAAGATGATGAAGGTACACAAGATGTTACTGGCTGAAATTACAAACTGAAGCTATGCTTTCTATAAAGCAAGACAAGTGTGAAGAGCTGTTGTAAAATTTCAGCAACATGATTTGTGTTTGTTCTTATAAAGAGTTCAGTAAATCGTTGCCCTTCTGAATTTGAGTGTGATTGCTCTGAATAATGAGCTGTAAACATCACAAAAGACCAGATCCTTTTTTTTTTTTATCCCTTATGGTAAGGAAAGATGCTTTGTTTTTCACAAGCACTTGCTCTCTTCACACTCCACTCAAGCAAAATATTCTCAGACAAGGCTTTTATTCTGGATTTCTGAGCAATACTTCAATCATGAATGGTGTGATTTTTTTTTCGCGATAGTCTTCCCCATCCTTTCTCTTTAAGTGTCTTTTATCGCTGTGAGAATGCCACTGTCCTTGAGTAAATGCCACATACACAAAGACACACACACACTTCTCTCTGCCCATTCTTGTTGTCTCTTTCTTTCGCACACGTACACAAACACATATACAACCATGCACTTCTTTACACGCACACACAGTTATGATGTTGTTACAGAGTGGTTCGTTTATTGTGCTTAATGAGTCCATTCATTCGGTCCAGATAATCCTAATGGTGTGCTGGTTTCTGACTACACTATCTGGAACATTGCTAATTGGTGTCAGGTGAAACTAATATGCAGGTGTTAATATATGTGTATAAAAACTAATTTTCAGGTGTGTGTGTGTGTGTGTTGTGTGACAAGACAAGCTAACTTACTTCTGATTTTTTTTAGGGTTTATAGGTTCTGCCTGTGTTAGCTGTGCAGGATGGTGTTTGTGTGAGCAAGAACATGTGCTTTTGTGTGTCCATCATAATGTCAGAATTTGTTTTTGTGTGTGTGTTTTTGAATGTTTTTGAGCTGCTCATCACTAATGCCGAAAGTAATTTTCCAGACAATTTAGCTTGCAAGTAAGAAAAAAAACAACAGAAAATAAACTGAATTCTTAAAAGTTACTTCTTTGATTATATTTAGAAATTTTACAAAATGAAACTATTCGAAACAAATCTGCAATAAATAACCCCAGTTGACCATCAGCTTTACTTGCATACGGAATTCTGGATTGTCAAAATATTTGGCCTATGTCTGCCTCTCTGATCATGTCATTGGCAATATTAAGTGGCCTTCCTAATATACTATTATAAAGGCTAATACTGACTTTTGTAACAGCTTACATAACACAAGATTTATGACTTAATTAAACATCTTAGTTTCAGTTTTGTATTTTGAAGAGAAGAACACACTCTATTCCCTTTACTCTCTGGTCCTGCACCTGCCTTTGTCAGTCATACAGTACACCAAATATGCACATGCATTATAAAAAGCCTTACTGAGTGTGTTAACCTTGGGGAAATCTATGCTTTGGATATCAGCATCTTTGTCATATGAATATTCCTTAATACATAAGCAATAACTCAAGGCCAAATATTCCTTGTTTTAATGAGAAAATACACCTCAAACTAGAATTACCATTGTGCTGTTCAAGTGTTTTTTGACAGTAAAGTAAACCTGTATGAGTTTGTGATTTCATCAGGTGACAGAGGTCCAGTGATATGGAGCCATATACTCAATTTTTGTTTGAGAATACAGCCAAATTAGTTTTATTTAAATATTTAGCTTATAGCTTTTGACTAGAAACTAGAGCCACATCCCAGAGAAATCATTGGTGCTGTTAAAGTGACCCAGGCCTTTATGGAGCAGCTTCAGGATGTATCTATAATTGACCTTTTCACTATATTATTTATGCTGTTGATCTACAGGAGAGCACAAATCAAATGTGCAAGTTAAAGCTGAGCAGCATGATATTCTGGATATAATATTGGAATTGAGAAAGGAATTTGTATTTATTACTTTGTTCACTTAAAAGGAACAAAACAGGTAGTCATTATTAATATGCAATTCAATTTCTATACCTGTAGCATTCACCTATTTCATTTTAATAAAACGTCTGCCCCGTGTGAGGCTCGAACTCACGACCTTCAGATTATGAGACTGACGCGCTGCCTACTGCGCCAACGAGGCTTGAGAAAGCATGTAGCTTGAGAAAGCATGTAGCTTGAGAAAGCACGTTGCCTGATTGAGAGGACTTGTCACTGTCAACTTGTTTTTTTTTTATGTCTGCCTTCTGTGCTCTCGCTCAAAATGACACAACATGAGGTGGAAAGAGGCCACTGAAGCTTTTGTAATTAAGGAAAAGAAATCAAATGAGCCCAACTCAGTCTCAATGCTCAGTAATAACAATGAATCTGCTTGTGAGGCTGTAATCAACCTTTGATGCTTTGTGTCATGACCCCGTACTAAAGCATGACAAAAGAGGCGGAGTGCTGGTTGAAAGAAGGATAAGACTTATAATACAACTACAACAAAGAAACAATAATAGAGAGCATGTAGCAGTCAGTTTGGTCAGTGGTGACTGTGTGTGCATGGATGAGTGTGAGGTATGGTGTCGGAGATTTAGGCTGGATAGCGTAAAACAAACAAAGATGAGCATGAGAGATGCTGGACTGAGAGCAGCTCTAGGACACAGATGCACAAGCAATAATGAAAGAGCACTGAATGAATGTCGGTGTACTTGTAAGTTTTCCAAATACAAGATACATTTTAAGAAGCAAACTCTCTCACTTGAGTCTCATGTCAGATTGTTTGATTTTTGGTGTCAGTAGTATGTATTACATTGTATGTAAATCTACTGCATTTTGTTGTGATCTGGCTTTAAAACACATGCCCCGTGTGAGGCTCGAACTCACGACCTTCAGATTATGAGACTGACGCGCTGCCTACTGCGCCAACGAGGCCTGACAGGTTGTGCAGTGTGATTGAAGGAGGGGAGTTGTCATTGTGACTTATCTGCCACTGTCTTGATCCATGTGTTTGTTTATGAAATGAGGATGTTGATGAGTTTCTTTTTTTGACCAGCCACAGTGTTGGTGTTTATCATGGACCTTGTGACTGTCACAAAGTTCACTGAACGGTCTCCACACATTATAGGCATTATAAGCAATTCGCTGAGATGTTAATATTCCTTGTCTTGTTGGGTTGGTGCTATTCCTCCACAACAACTGAGGGCTCTGCCTTCTATTTCTTCCACGTAGAGCTTGGCCACAAAGGGAGATACTGGTGAACCCATGGCACAGCCAAAAGTCCTTGTTGTCCTGGACATAGGTGGGTCCAGTTTTAATCTTTGAATATTGTTCACAACAACCTTGGAGTTTTCCATATGGTGACTAGTGTCACCAACTAATGAGGCTGAAATGGTAGATCTATGTTTGGCAATATTGTAAGTATGTCAATTGATGCTGTTGACAATTGGACTGAGGGGAACTCTTTTCTTGTGAGTCATCATTTTTTGTTTCTGGTTGGTGAATGTCGATTTTTTAATTATTTAAATTTTAAAACACATGCCCCGTGTGAGGCTCGAACTCACGACCTTCAGATTATGAGACTGACGCGCTGCCTACTGCGCCAACGAGGCTGGACAAGTGGTGTATGATTGAGAGCAGGAGTTGTCACATTGACTTGATTCTCTGAAACTGTGCCAATAATAATAACATCTCATTCATGTTCAAGTGCATGTGGCAGTCAGTTTGGTCAGTTGTGACTGTGTGTGCATGGATGAGTATGAGGTATGGTGTCAGAGATTTAGGCTGGATAGCGTAAAACAAACAAAGTTGAGCATGAGAGATGCTGGACTGAGAGCAGCTCTAGGACTATCACAAACAGCACTGAATGAATATCAACATATTTGTAAGATTTCCAAATACAGGTTCAGCCATGGAAATATACGTTTCCTGTTCATGAACCACATCATTTGTACCTGACTTTTAACACTATGTAGTTTTTGTCCCCAGTCTCTGTGTCAAGATACATTTTAAGAAGCAAACTCTCTCACGTGAGTCTCGTGTCAGATTGTTTGATTTTTGGTGTCAGTAGTATGTGTTCCATTATTACGTAAATCTACTGCATTGTGTTGTGATCTGCCTTTAAAACAAATGCCCCGTGTGAGGCTCGAACTCACGACCTTCAGATTATGAGACTGACGCGCTGCCTACTGCGCCAACGAGGCCTGACAGGTTGTGCTGTTTGTTTATGGGATGAGGATGTGTAGGACCTTGTGGCTGTTTTCACAAAGGTTCACTGAGGGTATCAACACATTTTTAAGTGAATCACTTAGATGCTCGTTCTCTTTGTCTTGAACCCATGCTTCATGTCTGTAAAAGCCCTTGCTGTCCTGGACATAGGTGGTGTTCAGGCAGAGGTCCAGCAGTTTGCAAATCTTCTCTGTGCAGAGGTTGCTTCTGTTGTCACATAGCAGTCGTTTCCTTTGTTTTTGCACCACCACCACAGTTGGGATGCATGTGAGCAGAGAGGTCACATCATAGCTTTGACCTGGGTCCAGTTTTAATCTTTGAATATTGTTCACAACAACCTTGGAGTTTTCCGTATGGTGACTAGTGTCACCAACTAATGAGGCTGAAATGGTAGATCCATGTTTGGCAATGTTGTAAGTAAGTGAGTTGATCATAATTGGTCTGAGGGGGACTCTTCTTGTGAGTCACCATTTTTTGTCTTCTGCTTTCCTTTTGTTGTTGGTTGGTGAGTGTCGATTTTAGAATGTCTGTCTTTCCTTGCTCGTTGCTTTGTGCGGAGATAGTTGTGATTTTAAAACAAAATGCCCCGTGTGAGGCTCGAACTCACGACCTTCAGATTATGAGACTGACGCGCTGCCTACTGCGCCAACGAGGCTGGACAAGAGACATGTGTCCGAGAGGGGGAGTTGTCATAGTGACTAAATTTTCTGAAACCATGCCAGTAAGGCAGTGGGAGCTCTGAAAGGTGAGCAATAACCATTCAATCTGACAGTTCATTCTGGACCTCGGAAAAAACCCTTGGGGAAACAGTCATTACACAATGTCCACATGGTTCATTTTTTCTTTTTTTTTTAAACTTCTCATTCATGTTTGTGTGTATTTGTCAGTGGTGACTGTGTGTGCATGGATGAGTGTGAGGTATGGTGTCAGAGATTTAGGCTGGATAGCGTAAAACAAAGTTGAGCATGAGAGATGCTGGACTGAGAGCAGCTCTAGGACTATCACAGATGCACCAGCAATAATGAATATCAGCACTGAATGAATATCAACATATTTGTAAGATTTCCAAATACAGGTTCAGCCATGGAAATATATGTTTCCTGTTCATGAACCACATCATTTGTACCTGACTTTTAACACTATGTAGTTTTTGTCCCCACTTTCTGTGTCAAGATACATTTTAAGAAGCAAACTCTCTCACGTGAGTCTCGTGTCAGATTGTTTGATTTTTGGTGTCAGTTGTATGTATTACATTGTATGTAAATCTACTGCATTGTGTTGTGATCTGACTTTAAAACAAATGCCCCGTGTGAGGCTCGAACTCACGACCTTCAGATTATGAGACTGACGCGCTGCCTACTGCGCCAACGAGGCCTGACAGGTTGTGCTGTTTGTTTATGGGATGAGGATGTGTAGGACCTTGTGGCTGTTTTCACAAAGGTTCACTGAGGGTATCAACACATTTTTAAGTGAATCATTCAGATGCTCGTTCTCTTTGTCTTGGACTCATGGTTCATGTCTGTAAAAGCCCTTGCTGTCCTGGACATAGGTGGTGTTCAGGCAGAGGTCCAGCAGTTTGCAAATCTTCTCTGTGCAGAGGTTGCTTCTGTTGATCTGGGTCCAATTTTAATCCTGGAACCTTGTTCACAATGTCCTTGGAGTTTTCAATATGGTGACTAGTGTCACCAACTAATGAGGCTGAAATGGTAGATCCATGTTTGGCAGTGTTGTAAGTAAGTGAGTTGATCATAATTGGTCTGAGGGGGACTCTTTTCTTGTGAGTCACCATTTTTTGTCTTCTGCTTTCCTTTTGTTGTTGGTTGGTGAATGTCGATTTTAGAATGTCTGTCTTTCCTTGCTCGTGGCTTTGTGCGGAGATAGTTGTGATTTTAAAACAAAATGCCCCGTGTGAGGCTCGAACTCACGACCTTCAGATTATGAGACTGACGCGCTGCCTACTGCGCCAACGAGGCTGGACAAGTGACATGTGTCCGAGAGGGGGAGTTGTCACAGTGACTAAATTTCTTTACACAATGTCCACGTGGTTTATTTTTTCGGTTTTCCAAACTTCTCATTCATGTTCGTGTGTATTTGTCAGGTTCAACCATGGAAAGATACGTTTCCTGTTCATGAACCACATCATTTGTACCTGACTTTTAACACTATGTAGTTTTTGTCGCCACTTTCTGTGTCAAGATACATTTTAAGAAGGAAACTCTCTCACATGAGTCTTGTGTCAGATCGTTTGATTTTTGGTGTCACTTGTATGTATTACATTATTATGTAAATCTGCTGCCTTGTGTTGTGATCTGGCTTTACAAGACATTTAAAAGACACAACATGAGGTGGAAAGAGGCCACTGAAGCTTTTGTAATTATGGAAAAAAAATCAAATGAGCCCAACTCAGTCTCAATGCTCAGTAATAACAATGAATCTGCTTGTGAGGCTGTAATCAACCTTTGATGCTTTGTGTCGTGACCCCGTACTAAAGCATGACAAAAGAGGCGGAGTGCTGGTTGAAAGAAGGATAAGACTTATAATACAACTACAACAAAGAAACAATAATAGAGAGCATGTAGCAGTCAGTTTGGTCAGTGGTGACTGTGTGTGCATGGATGAGTGTGAGGTATGGTGTCGGAGATTTAGGCTGGATAGCGTAAAACAAACAAAGATGAGCATGAGAGATGCTGGACTGAGAGCAGCTCTAGGACACAGATGCACTAGCAATAATGAAAGAGCACTGAATGAATGTCGGTGTACTTGTAAGTTTTCCAAATACAAGATACATTTTAAGAAGCAAACTCTCTCACTTGAGTCTCATGTCAGATTGTTTGATTTTTGGTGTCAGTAGTATGTATTACATTGTTATGTAAATCTGCTGCATTGTGTTGTGATCTGGCTTTAAAACACATGCCCCGTGTGAGGCTCGAACTCACGACCTTCAGATTATGAGACTGACGCGCTGCCTACTGCGCCAACGAGGCCTGACAGGTTGTGCAGTGTGATTGAAGGAGGGGAGTTGTCTTTGTGACTTATCTGCCACTGTCTTGATCCATGTGTTTGTTTATGAAATGAGGATGTTGATGAGTTTCTTTTTTTGACCAGCCACAGTGTTGGTGTTTATCATGGACCTTGTGACTGTCACAAAGTTCACTGAACGGTCTCCACACATTATAGGCATTATAAGCAATTCGCTGAGATGTTAATATTCCTTGTCTTGTTGGGTTGGTGCTATTCCTCCACAACAACTGAGGGCTCTGCCTTCTATTTCTTCCACGTAGAGCTTGGCCACAAAGGGAGATACTGGTGAACCCATGGCACAGCCAAAAGTCCTTGTTGTCCTGGACATAGGTGGGTCCAGTTTTAATCTTTGAATATTGTTCACAACAACCTTGGAGTTTTCCATATGGTGACTAGTGTCACCAACTAATGAGGCTGAAATGGTAGATCTATGTTTGGCAATATTGTAAGTATGTCAATTGATGCTGTTGACAATTGGACTGAGGGGAACTCTTTTCTTGTGAGTCATCATTTTTTGTTTCTGGTTGGTGAATGTCGATTTTTTAATTATTTAAATTTTAAAACACATGCCCCGTGTGAGGCTCGAACTCACGACCTTCAGATTATGAGACTGACGCGCTGCCTACTGCGCCAACGAGGCTGGACAAGTGGTGTATGATTGAGAGCAGGAGTTGTCACATTGACTTGATTCTCTGAAACTGTGCCAATAATAATAACATCTCATTCATGTTCAAGTGCATGTGGCAGTCAGTTTGGTCAGTTGTGACTGTGTGTGCATGGATGAGTATGAGGTATGGTGTCAGAGATTTAGGCTGGATAGCGTAAAACAAACAAAGTTGAGCATGAGAGATGCTGGACTGAGAGCAGCTCTAGGACTATCACAAACAGCACTGAATGAATATCAACATATTTGTAAGATTTCCAAATACAGGTTCAGCCATGGAAATATACGTTTCCTGTTCATGAACCACATCATTTGTACCTGACTTTTAACACTATGTAGTTTTTGTCCCCAGTCTCTGTGTCAAGATACATTTTAAGAAGCAAACTCTCTCACGTGAGTCTCGTGTCAGATTGTTTGATTTTTGGTGTCAGTAGTATGTGTTCCATTATTACGTAAATCTACTGCATTGTGTTGTGATCTGCCTTTAAAACAAATGCCCCGTGTGAGGCTCGAACTCACGACCTTCAGATTATGAGACTGACGCGCTGCCTACTGCGCCAACGAGGCCTGACAGGTTGTGCTGTTTGTTTATGGGATGAGGATGTGTAGGACCTTGTGGCTGTTTTCACAAAGGTTCACTGAGGGTATCAACACATTTTTAAGTGAATCACTTAGATGCTCGTTCTCTTTGTCTTGAACCCATGCTTCATGTCTGTAAAAGCCCTTGCTGTCCTGGACATAGGTGGTGTTCAGGCAGAGGTCCAGCAGTTTGCAAATCTTCTCTGTGCAGAGGTTGCTTCTGTTGTCACATAGCAGTCGTTTCCTTTGTTTTTGCACCACCACCACAGTTGGGATGCATGTGAGCAGAGAGGTCACATCATAGCTTTGACCTGGGTCCAGTTTTAATCTTTGAATATTGTTCACAACAACCTTGGAGTTTTCCGTATGGTGACTAGTGTCACCAACTAATGAGGCTGAAATGGTAGATCCATGTTTGGCAATGTTGTAAGTAAGTGAGTTGATCATAATTGGTCTGAGGGGGACTCTTCTTGTGAGTCACCATTTTTTGTCTTCTGCTTTCCTTTTGTTGTTGGTTGGTGAGTGTCGATTTTAGAATGTCTGTCTTTCCTTGCTCGTTGCTTTGTGCGGAGATAGTTGTGATTTTAAAACAAAATGCCCCGTGTGAGGCTCGAACTCACGACCTTCAGATTATGAGACTGACGCGCTGCCTACTGCGCCAACGAGGCTGGACAAGAGACATGTGTCCGAGAGGGGGAGTTGTCACAGTGACTAAATTTCTTTACACAATGTCCACGAGGTTAATTTTTTCGGTTTTCCAAACTTCTCATTCATGTTCGTGTGTATTTGTCAGGTTCAACCATGGAAAGATACGTTTCCTGTTCATGAACCACATCATTTGTACCTGACTTTTAACACTATGTAGTTTTTGTCACCACTTTCTGTGTCAAGATACATTTTAAGAAGCAAACTCTCTCACATGAGTCTCGTGTCAGATCGTTTGATTTTTGGTGTCACTTGTATGTATGACATTATTATGTAAATCTACTGCATTGTGTTGTGATCTGGCTTTAAAACACATGCCCCGTGTGAGGCTCGAACTCACGACCTTCAGATTATGAGACTGACGCGCTGCCTACTGCGCCAACGAGGCCTGACAGGCTGTGCACTGTGATTGAAGGAGGGGAGTTGTCTTTGTGACTTATCTGCCTACTGTGTTGATCTGTCTGTTATGTAATGAGGATGTTGTTGGTTTTGTTCTTGTTTCTTTGACCAGCCACAGTGTTGTTGACATAAGAAACAACAGTTTGAGGCTTGAACTCAAAACCTTCAAATTGCACAACTGAGTTACTCCTAGTTTGACAGCAAGACCTAGAAAATGACTAGAGGTGTCACAGGTGAAAATTTTGCTGAACTTTTGCAAAAAAAAAAAGAGAAAAAAATCACAGACATTGTTTGAACGTGATTGGTTACAATTTCAGTGTAGTTGTTCTCCTTATCTCTCAAGCAGGTTTAGTTGTACATTCAAAGGGGCCCCTGTGGAAAAAAATGTGGTTGCAAAAAAAAGACTGACAGCAGTAAATATTGACAGACAGGGAGATAGAGCACTTTGATGAGCCAGAGTACTATGACTGCCTCGCTTCCTACTGATCGCAAAAGCTCTATTGACTGAAACTCACTGTCAGCTGTTGTGCAGCTGCTCCAGAGTGCTAATAATAATGCAGGCTCATTGAGGGTAACACTCCAATCTTTTGAGTGTGCATTTATTTATGTCTGTCTTTTAGGAGTTTCCATCAGCTTTGCTTTCCATCTTTGAAGTTGTATAATTTATTGTGTAATAATTTCCATGCACTTCATTTTTTTAAAAACTCTGCCCCGTGTGAGGCTCGAACTCACGACCTTCAGATTATGAGACTGACGCGCTGCCTACTGCGCCAACGAGGCTGTGACGGTGTCTATGCAAAATGGGAAAACTGAAACAATAACCATACAGGATGACACACCAGCCTTTGTGTGTGTTACAGTGTGTTTGTCTAATTCTCTTTGTGTGTGTTATCTGTAGCTATCTGTTCTTTCGTGCCCATCTCTCTTTGCTCTTTTTCACCATTTGAGTTAATTCCCAGAAAGCGTAAGTGTCACATGCGTGTCTCTATGCTCATTTATTTGTGGCCAGCCCTAATAATAATAACACACATCCATCCTAATGAAGAGAGAGTCTTCATACCCCTTGAATGCCAAGCGAACCCTCTGATGAAGGTGTGTGCATATGCATGATGTGGGTGAGAATGTGTGTCTGACTGAGAGAGCGAGAGAGAGACAGACAGATAAAAAAAAAAAGACGAACAGGAGAGAAGAAGATTGTGTGTGCATGTGTATGTGTTTTTGGCTGTAAATCAGTATGCTAATGAGGCATGGTCTGTAATCCTCTTACAGCTAATCTCACTCAATCCCCCCAGTCCAGGCCTGGGCACTGCTCACGCACACAGGCATGCCTGGGTGAACACAACCACACACACACACACACAGACACACACTCACACATACACACAGACACACACTCACACACGCTTGCTCAATGGCTTGCACCCTTCTTCTCAAAAATATAAACACTCTTTCACATATGCATAAAAACATCTCTCTTTCTTTTATCATTAATCATCCAAGCACCCCTTTCTTGTTCAAACCATCAGTCAGCATTGAAATGCAAATACTTCCCGTCGATTTTAATAGAAAAACATCAATGCTTATGTCAAGTGTTGTGTGCGACCAAGTGTCTGCTCATTAATTCTTTGCCATTCAATGCTTCTTCCATTAAGCAGCATTTGAACCATAGGGAGACTGTGGTACTGTGGTCTTTTTCTTGGCCCCTCTTTGCCCTCATTTTGTGTCATAACAGCCAAGGTGAACTTTGATATTCACAGACAGAGGATGCTGGTCTGCAGTGAGAATACTGATTACCTGCCCATGTCAAAGGTAGTTGTGTATGTATTTGTGCACGCGCACGTTCTGTAAATGCCTCCCCCCCCTTTTTTTTTGCAGTCAGATATCACAAGCCGTGTGGTCAGATGACTGTTTTTCTTAGTGTTGCCATGGCGATGCGGCAAAAGGTCACTCTGAGATGTTCTCTACGAAGACCTTGTGCGCGTGCATGTGTGCTACTACGGTGCAGCAGATTGCATTTGGCAGCAGACACTGAAAGAATGTTCAGGCTGTGCTAGTTGTCTCAACCAGAGAAGACAGGACTGTGTGACTCTGTGTCTGTGTGTGTGTTTGTGTGTGTGTGTGTGTGTGTGTGTGTGTGTGTACATACATGCGTACATACATGCGTGTGTGTCTGAAAGAGATATCTGCTGATACATGCGCAAATAACGTCACAGTGGAATTTCTAACACAGCCACTCACATTGTGTGTGTGCGCTCATATGGCTGCTTGTGTGTCACTATTAACTCATATCTGATATGCGATTCAATATATTACAGCAGGATTAGAGCCTAATGCTCAGTGAGGAAACACACACATGCAGACATACACTCAGACACATACACAAAGAGCCTGGCTTCTCAACACCAGGGGGCTGACAAGGTATTCTTCCGCTATGTGTGGTGAATACTGCTGCATACCTAGCACTCAGTATGCACAGCACATCACCCTCCTAATCTCTCTCACTCTGTCTCTCTCACTGTCTTCCTCTTATGCCCTCTCTGCCTTTCTTCATCATTGCCCCCCCCCCTTCTTCTACTTTGTTTTTCTTTTTCCCAACCTCCCTTCCCCATCACCCTCCCCATTAGACACTGTCTACCCCTCCCTGTTCACGCTCCCCTTCTGTCTCTCTGTCATCTTTTCCCGCTTGATTTGTCTCCCCCACCTGTGTCCCCTTCTTTCCCATCTACCCTCACTGAATGCCCCTTTGCTGCCACTTAATAGCATTTACCTTTTTTGCCTTTTCTCTGCCCCCCTCCTGACGTACCCTCTCTGCGCAGTATATCCAACCGCTTTGACTTTGAGTAGCATATCAATTTAAATGAAATGCTGCGACACTTCTTCACAGATCTGTCTATCACACCCTTCATTATCTTCCTATCTCCTCTTCTCTGCAGGTATGAAAGAGCTCTCCCCTCCTCCTCTGAACCTGCGACGTCTCTACTCCGAGACACTGGAATGGGAGCCGGTGTTGATCATCATCTCTCCAGGGGCAGACCCGTCCCAGGAGCTTGCAGAACTAGCAGCTGAAACCATTGGCAGGGAGAACTATCATGAGGTAGAGAATAACAGGATTTTTTTTTCCAACAGTACACCAAGATCAGATCAACAGAATAGTCTATTGTGCACATGAATGGAGAAAATAAGATTGCTACAGCTTGTTGAATGCTGTACTGAAACAGTTTTGAGGCATAGCTCTTGAAAATGTTCTGTCAGTGGAGTTCAACAATTGTAATCTATTTCAAGACAGCAAGAAGTCTGAGAAAACTGCCCTTGCAAGACACTCACACACCTGTTATTCAATATGTGGCTAATACCACATATTGTTCAGGAACAATGCTGGCATTGGCTTATCTTTTTTATAATTATTAACAAATACCCCGAAGAGACCAAAACACACAAAGAAATGTGTTGTACTAACACGTATTGTCTGTTTTGTCAAAGCCTGAAATATGTAGCCTTTACCCTGGGGCCATAAAACTCCACTCTCTTCAAAAACTGCACATAAAAGAGCAGTACCACTGCTTTCAGTGACATGTTCCTTCATTACAGTTTAAGTTGTATTTCCAAGGAATTTTTGACTTATTCTTCAGTTTGTAATGACTGTTTGAAATTTCCATTGCAACTACAGCCAACTATATATAGAAATGATTCCACTAAAGATGGATACACTGCTTCCCACTCATACAGGTGCTGCAAATAACATTGTACTTTAATTGTATCCATTATATGAATATATATTACATCAGTTATGACTTATTGGCCTCTATGTGAGAACTCGATTGATAAAAATCACATTGGGAATCTCACTACAAGTATTTCATAGTTTCTCCCACTGAGAAGAGAGATGATTTTAAATATTGAATCAGATAATCTGCCCATAACATCTGATAAATTGCAATGCAGAATCACATTTTCCATCTCGCTGCTTCTGTTTCTCGCCCCCTCCTGCCTCCTCTCTTTGTCTGTCTAGATCTCTATGGGTCAGGGACAAGCTGATTTGGCCTTAGCTACACTCAGAGAATGTTCCCGAAATGGAGAATGGCTTTGTCTGAAAAACCTGCACCTTGTAACTACATGGCTACCCCTCCTGGAAAAAGTAGGTATTCCATGTATGTATAAGTCTGTGTGTGTGTGTATGTGTGTGGCTTTGTAGTTACTGATTACTGATGAACTCAGGGAGATCAACTCTCTCCCTGTCTGATCACATTAGCACTGCGTTAACATTTACTGTAAGATGATATTTTTCTGCTGCCACATTTGTCTAAAACCAGATGTGCATCAGAACCTGGCTGGGAAAAGGTGAATTAAGAAAGATAAACAGAAAATGTTTTCCATGTAGTTCCAGTACATGATACAATGTTCCAGCAATGTGACTGTAGCAAGTTCAAAACTAATATAGTAAATCCCTTATACGTTTTTTAGACGAAAAGGGTACAATAGACAGTCTATAGAGATATGTCCAGTGGAATAAGTGCTCTGGGCTAAGTCCATAAAAATATGTCTAAGGAAAAGGGTCGAGTCAAACAAGCTTTTCTTCACATCATCTCAAGCCCACAGTGACAAGTAGGTAGAGTTGGGGTTAGGGGAAAAGGTCAGTGGAAACAGAGGGCCTGGAGGATGTTGTGTACATAAAGTGCATATGTAATTTCTTGTGTCGCCCCGCTTGTCTGTGTTTATCTATAATGTTACAAGAGCACAACATACACACAAACACAAGAACTCAGGGACGCAAGAACACATTCTGCTGGCTGCCCAAATTTCCATATCTAAAATTACCTTCTGTCCTTTGCCTGCACATACACTTTTTGCTCTTTACCTGTCAGCCCATATTAGTCACTGTGCTGTTTGTTTGTGTGTATTTGTCTGTCTCTGGACATACACATGCCTACACTATACATCCCGAATATCTGTGTGTGTCTCCAATATTGCTCATGTTGCTCCTCCTGTTTGTTTTTATTATTGTGTATGTGGGCTTGCTTGTGATATTACAAACATATTTTGATACTGAGTTCACTTTTTCAAAACTCTTCACTCAGTCAGCACAACAGATGTTTTGACACAAAATTCATGAACTCTGTGTATTTACACTCCATTTGCACATGTTTAAGTAGTATTGTCAAAACTGTACATTTAAGTTCAAAGCCTAACATAAACAGAATATACTATAATGCTGTTCATCAGACTGCAATTCGTTACATTCTGTATATCTGCATCTGAAAAGGAGGAAAGGATAAAGAGGAAAGGGGGCAAGTGAGGCAGACTTCAGAACAGATGTACGGGATGATTTGGGCTTTCACAGTCCACTTCCAGTCACAGAGTAGTTTACAGACCGTCCCAGGATGCTGTCACTTTAACTCTCCTTTCCTCAATCCCATAGAGGAAATCCTTTTTCTCCTGGGGGTAGAAAGTTTATGACTACCAGCCACATGATCAAATGTCCTTCTTGGACACAAGCAATGCTGGATGTCTGCACATATCTGAAGAGGATTGTCAGGAATAGATCAGGCATACAGGTGTATTGTAGGAGAGGACAGAAGTTGTGATGTGGATGAGAACTTGTGGCTAAATGCAGAAGGCAGGGTTGACTAGCACTCTTTTATTTCTATATCTGTAGCTTTCCTGCACCAAAATGTAAGGTGGGTATATATATTGCGTGACTGGAATTACTTTAGTTTCATTTTGTGCACTTGAAATTACTTTATGCAAAAATGACAAAAGCCTATTGAGGCATATTGCAGCACACATATATTGTAAGGTAGAGCAATTCATGCAATAACAAAATCCCCCTCTTTTTGCTCTAATAGAATCATGGTTTATGCTAAATAAATAAATAAAACATACTTCGAAGACAATGCTAATACGTATTGTAATGCATTCATTACATATTGTAATTAGTGTAGCTCATTATATAATGACACAGTGTTAGTGTTGTGGGAGACAAATGTTATCAGTGTTCTGCTACAAGAGTTGAACCTCAAGTGTTTTAGTTGCATCAGTGCGTTTTGGATGTTAGATTAACTGTTGTGCCGAGCTGCATGACGTTAAAGAGAACTGCCTGAACATTAACAGTAAACTCAGTCAAGAGAAATGTCTGTGTTACCATTTCTAAAAAAAAAACTGTAAATGGGTTAATATGTGTCTTCCGCTTTCTTTGTGTTTATTTGTGTCTATGAGCTTTTTCCTGGGGTTCTGTTTAGTGCTGTGTCACTGTAGCAGGTCATATCTCACTGGGAGGCACAGCTGTTGGCAGTGATTGGCCTGTGTGTGTGTGTGTGTGTGTGTGTGTGTGTGTGTGTGTGTGTGTGTGTGTGTGTGTGTGTGTGTGTGTGTGTGCCCTCACCTGTGCGTGTGTGAGTGAGAGTGTGTGCCCTGGGGTTAGCCAGAGATCCCTCCTGTCCAGAGTTGTCTGTACTCTCAGTGTGACTTAAACCATAGATTATTACAGCCCTCCTCTTCTAGTTTGTCCTTCTCTGTTCCACTCTCTTCGCCTCTCTTTTTTCTCTACTCCTAGTATTTCATCTCTCATTTTCCTCCCTGTTTGTCTCCATTTGTTTCCACCTCTACATCCTGTCTATCTTCTCACCAGTTTTCCTAACCCCCCCTCCACAACATTTTGTATAACTCAAACTCTCTTTCTGTCTATCGGCCCTTCTTTCTCTAACGTTTCTTTGTCTCGCTCTTTGCCCAGCAACCGATGAGGTTGGGGTCTCGGCAGTCGAGCTTGAAATGAAAAACTGATGCAACAAGGGGAACGAGGGAGCCAGGGAACATAGGAAAGAAAGAATAAAGAGACATAGTAATTGTAAAAGGAAAGGAAAGGAAGTAGAGAAAGTTGAACTGAGCCTCAGCAGGCAGGTGGAAGAAGGCTTTGCTTTAGTATCTGCCTCTGTTTCTGTACCTTAGTCCATCTGCCCTGTCTCACTTTATTTCTCAATGTATTGTCTAAATTTTCCGGATTCTTTTTCGCCATCTGTTTCTCCAGTCCTTCCCTCCTTTACTAAACCAGTTGGTCAGCTAGAGAGAGAAGATAGGAGGGAAGAGAGGCAGAGAAGGAGAGCGGTCAGTGTTCATAATTGAAGTTGGCAGTGCAGATGTCCTCTCATCCCTGTCTTCTCATATTCTTCCACTTGCACTGTTTTCTGTCTTTCATTTTTCACATCGCCCACTCCTTCCTTATGGATGTATCTTTCAATGTATCTAGCAGTCTAAATGCCTCTCTTTCAGCCAATTATGTAAAATGAAATAACAACATATAGAAATTTATTTTTGGTTTTATATAGCATTAATAGATAAAATACTGTATATCATATCTTTGAGAATCACATCTGTATTAATCATTATCATTGGTCAAACATTGTCACAGGATAGTATCAGGAGTTACTGTATCTTATAATTCTTATCTCTATTGTGCAGATACAAATTTCCATCTGCAAACATTGTGTATGTGTAAGTAAAGCCTGTTGAGTTTGAGGATTCTATGTGTGGTGAATCTTTCACACTCTGTGCATCTCAGCTATATAGTGTAAGTACTATGACAAAGATAGGTTTTGATGTGCTAGCAGTAAAATCTTTTTTTCCCTCCTCCGAACTCCCTCCTTCTGTTCCTTTCTCTGTGCCTATCCATCCTCTATTTTCTTCTTTGTTAATGTCTCTCTCTTGCCTCTACTCACAATACTATCATTTTTTCCAGTGGGGCTCTGGTTGACAACACATCAGGCGCACACTCACATATATACACACACAGACAATGAGAGACAGAGGATCTTTCTTCGAGGGATGTCAGTTTCTGTGTTGTTTGATTTTCTGTGATCATGTGTTCTTCCATGAGAGTGAATTAGGTTCCAAATGATGCAGAAACACATTGATTACAATTCAGTGTGTGTGCTTGTGTGTACTTGCGTGTGAGTACCCAATCAGATGACACAAGACCCTAAGGTGCCAGCATGCTATTTTTAACCGCAAGTCTTCGAGAAAGATAGAAAGAGAGGGGGGAGGAATGTAAGAAGAGAAGTGAGAGAAAGAAAGCTGGAAATTGAGATGAAGAGACAGTGATGGAGACCATGAAAAGAAGAGATGTGGAAAAAAAGAGAGCCTCTTGTCACTGTGCAGTGATTGTAATGGAGACAGAATTACATCACAAAAGAATGATTCAAAATGAGAGAGGAAATCTGTTTTATTTATGTTTTTACTACTGACTTTAATTTATTTATTTTCCTATATATTTGAGACACCATGCAAGAGTTAATAGAGCTCGATGGACTACGCTCTATACATACAGGTTGAATGTATCCATAGATCTTTATAAAGATAAAAATACGAATAAAGGTTTTATATATGCTCAGATAGACTCCATTCCTTTGCAACCTTGAGCAAGATAAGAAGTTAAGAAAATTGATGTGCCCATCACGGAACAGTATCTTGACAATGTGTGCAATCAAAGGCTCAAGTCTTCTCTAATTGTTTCATGTAATTAGTGAGTTTTATGTTTTTAAATACCGTGCATCTTACAGCCTGATGCTACTGCACAAGTGGTCTGGTCTTGCATTACTCTCATATTCCTGTGGTGACCTCTTCATGTGTCTAATGTGTTTGTCTTGCCTCCACAGGAGCTAAATGTGCTACATCCCAAAGCGGGCTTCCGTCTCTGGCTGACAGCAGAAGTTCACCCCAGATTTCCTCCTATACTGCTGCAGTCCAGCCTCAAGATCACTTACGAGGTATGTGGTACGAGAGCCAATTGCACCATAATACTCCATACTACAGTAGCTCACAATGAATTCTAGTGTCGGGTCACATTGACCTAACTCATATCACACAGCTTCACATAAAAGGATGCAACCATACATTCTCACAGGCACACTGAGCACAAATGCTCATTAATGTGAGAAGTCATGACTATACATTACTTTTATCCCATTTATAATGGTCACATACACAGTGCAGCCACATATACTGTACATTTGTATGGAGACACAGAAGCCTGCAGCTTGTGTGTTAGTGATGCGTGCTTTAGTGCTCAGTGTGTTTCTGATGGGAGTCCTGCTCAAGGGGTTAGCTGCTTCAGCAGCCAAGCATGCTGCACAAACAGACTCTCTCGGTCTGTCTGTCTTTCTTTTCTCTCTCTCAGACACACTCACACTCAAACTTATTGACATACTTTATGCGTTTGCACACACATCCTGAACACATCCCCAGTGATAGCCAAGTTACTGTAATATATTATTTCTGGACTGCAGGGCAAGCGAGTGTCAAAGTTTATATGTCAAACCTAAGATAAACAGTATAGCAGTATAAAAGTAATAAATGTGAACTTATAGTACATGGCACTGCATGTCACAGTCACACACACACATAAACATTCATGCACGCACACCATGACAGATCCTCCACGATGACCCTCTTATCTGTAACCCACTTTTCAAAATTGTCTAAAATGAAATTCACCAGTGTAGCAAAAACACAATTGCTAAGCTCCAGTCAAAGCAGTTGCCGATATAGATCCTCCACTAAAGCCCAAATAACTTAACACACACTTGACTCCCCTTTGCAGTTTAGTGTTAAAGCTTCACTGTGTAAATATGTTTAATGCCTTGTTGGTACGGTTGGCAGTGCATTAGAGTTAAAGTGTAAACCATCAGCTCACACCTCTCACAGAGCAAATATATCTACAAATGTATTTCCAATGTAAAATACACAGAAGAAAAGTACAGTAGCTTAATGCGAGAATAAAAAGTGACAAAAACGGGTAATCGAATTGTTAGTGTCTAAAAGTAGACTTAACACAACATACATTCTAAAGGGCGAATAAAAAATTAAAAGATCACTGATCCACATGGGGAAACTGCTCTGCCGAACCTGAAATGACTAAGCACAGCCCATTGCCAATGCATTTAATCTACTGAAGTTTGCAACATATGTTGTGATTTTGCCAATTTTGGCAAATTTACTACATATGCATTACTGGCTTTGCATATTATAAAAACCTCCAGATGGAGACACCAAATGTTCAGCCAAGCTAATAATGTGTGAACTGATTTCAATGTATACACTTTATTTCTATTATAAACAGAGCATATTGTTGTCAGAGGACTCGCATGTTCAGAGAACTGTTTAGAATAGGTGCTGACTCATGTAATAAAAAGAGAAAACATCACCAACTATAGTACTATACGGTACTACCACTATTATACACACAAATATATACAGTGATGGCTGTTTGTATAAAAGAGCACCACCAGCATTCTGTGTTATGGCTGTGGTCCCAATCATCAGGCTAATGGGTGTTCAACCCTGACCAAACAGTGTTTGTTCATAGATTCTTATTCTGAATCCCAGAGACACTGATGTTGTTCTATAATTGACTTAAACTTAATAAATTATTTTGTCATTCGGTGTTTCCAGATTGTCAGATCAGTCCCTTTTTTGCAATAGCAATATGAGAATTTTGTAATGAGAGAATGGGAAGGTTTTTTACGTGTTGTCAGATGTTTGCCGGTCCTGTGTACTGTCTTAAGCTAAAAACGCAAAACGACACTTAACAGACTGTGAAAAGAAGCAACATGACACACATCCCAAATTGCATTTCACAGCTTCTTTTTGGTTTTGCCAGGCACACATAATTGATGAAGTGGATTTGGGAATCATGCTCATGGGGATGTTTGAATCAAACGCTACACAATTCACAAAGTAAATCCACCAGTCTGACAATAATACAAACTCACACATATTAATGTAACATGGAGAGATTTGTTTTATCTAGAGCTATACAAGTTGTAAAAGCTTCCATGTTCAGGTAGTATCCCCTACTGTTTTCATCTTGATATAACAATGTAAATGTGGAGACGGTGTCCCCTGTAGCAATTCAGTTTTTCTGCCTCTACGGACATCAGGCGCCGTGGCTTAGTTGGTTAAAGCGCCTGTCTAGTAAACAGGAGATCCTGGGTTCGAATCCCAGCGGTGCCTTTTTTTTTTTTTTTGTTCTTGCGCTCCCAAGGATGTCCAGTACCATCTTACCATGTAGCACACAAGTCTTTCACTCATGACTAATGATCCCTTGCTATGTTTCTTTCTTCTTCATGTGCTTGTATGGCAGCACTATGTTTGGACAACGCAGTTTGAACTTGTGTTGATTGTTTGAATGTTGCAAAAAATTCCATCATAATAAAACCCTTCTTTGTTCTCCTTCCCTTCCCTTCCCTTGTCCCTAACCTTATCTGTCTGCCTGCCTTCACATTCTTCTCCCACCTCCAGGCTCCTCCTGGGTTAAAGAAGAATCTGCTCAGAACATATGAGTCATGGACACCAGAGCAGATCAGTAAAGGTTGGCTCTTCTCTTCTCCCCTGAATAATTTTCTGAAGTCAGTTTGCTTTAAATTTGCTTTTGCTCTTATTCCAAGCAATGAAGAAAACTTTTTGAATGATGCCATATAAATTCACCGCTGCTTTATTTTTAAGGAATGAATATCTTACAGTACATCCAACATGTTGTAATCACTAGCAGCGATATCAATGCATGATTATTAGCTCAGTCTATGAGTCCCGTGAACAGATCATTCAAAAACGTCTAAACCATCTATACTAGAATTCTACTCTCAGTCCTCTCTGTTATGTATTGTCTGATGAATAAATAAAAACAACCACCCTCAAGATTTATAAAACACAGACACTTTGGTAATGATCAATTCTTGTAGTTATTTTGCTTGTGACATGCTGTTGATTGTTTGTGTGTAGGAGGTATCCTGGCCAGAGCCCAGTCTCTGTTCTGTCTGGCTTGGTTCCATGCTGTCTGCCAAGAGAGACGCAACTACATACCACAGGTAAAATATACAAACACACCAGCATAGACTCGAGGGGTCACGGTTGTATAATTTCATCTCAGGACAGTAATAGTCCTAGATGCCGAACTGAGACAATGGCACAAGCACACTAACTACCTTTTTTCAATTTTCCTGCCATTTAATTGAAGCGTTTAATGAATGCTACTAGTATTAACTACTGCTGCATGTAGATACTTAACTTTGATGCTTAAAGCATAATAATGCGCTTTACTGCACTTTGGAATGACAAGCTTATACATACAGTAATGGCCTCATTACAGGCACATCATTACTTATGGTGCAGTTCATATCGACAGCCCATATGTATAAACAACACAGCTATACAAATGCATGATCTATTTATTTCCAAGCCATCCCTAGCTGTTAATAACAAGTGAAAAATAAAGAGTGAAAATAAACATGCAGATAGATATCCACTGGGAGGAAGTTACGCTGACATAACAAATCATAGTCTGCACACGAACACCCACAGAAAGGGTAAAAAAATTACCCCAGAGATCACTTTTCTTTGTCCTTACTAACCAGCATAGATAGCAAACCTTTTTGCTCTTTGTACTGTGCCTCTGGCAGAGTCTTTGTGTGTGTTTGCCTGTGTGTGTGGCTATGTATGTGTGTGTGCGCAAGTATGAATATAAGCCTTTGTTGTAAACTTGCCTGCTGGTCAACACGCACACAATGTACACAACACAAACCACAATGTATAAAACGCCCCCACACTCATGTCAAGTCAGGTCAGTGGAAGCATGGGAAATAAAATCCTATGATGTCAAGGTGTTTTAAAGAAGACATTAGATATTATTAAGTGTCAGTTGAAAATGAATTTAATTGACCTGCATGTAATGGTAGAAAGTGCTCAATATATTAAACCAAAGTGTAACTCTGTTTAAACGGTCTCACAGCAGGTCTAAATGAATCAAAACGGTGTGTTTTATGTGCATCAGAATTCGAAGAACTCAAAATGTTTAGAGACTAAACACAGTACTTCCTCATTTGAACTACAGCTCTGATGATAAATCATCTCCACATAACAAGATAGAGGGTGTAAAGAATGGCACAATTTGCATCCCTATAGCGGGAACTAGACTATTATTTTCTCAGTTGAACCCCAAGGCAGAGATGAATCAGCACAAAATAGATAACAAATCGAAAAGATTGAGGGAAATGATGGTGAACAATGGCCTGAGCTATTAGGCTGTTGGGAGCCTTATGTCCAGAAGAAAACAGTTTTATAAATACTCTCGATCTGAATTACTAAATAAGCTGTATGTTTTTTGTATCAAAATCTTTATCAGTTTAATTGCTGGTTTAAGTTAATAATGACAATTAATCAAAACTGAAGATTTTGATTAACTCCATCATTGACACAATCAGAATCACAATGTTTTTTTAGAACTGTTTTTAAAATGCTCGATGCAGCACCAATGGCCCACGAAAACAGATACCCCCTGTGCATTGTTGACAATTTCTGTAACTGCTCAAAACTGACAATTCAACATTCACACCAACTTCACTCAGCCAGGGTTGTGAAGGTGAGAAAGTGATCATGGTTTAAACCTCCCCCTCATGCTCTCTTTTTTGTTATTACGTGATTATGTCCTTCATTTTTTATGTGTACATCTGTGTAATACCATGGGCGCCTTTCAGGAAAGACTGCCCAAAAGTGTGTGCTGTTATCCCCACATTTAAATGATCATCACGGCTCGCCTCTCTCTGTGACAGCTGGATTTTCACCCTGCACTGGGACTTTGGCTGTCCAGAAGAGCTATAAACACTGGCTTTCCAACATGGTCGGATGACATGTTGTGGTTGGGTGTTTTTTTTTCAGCATAAGCCTGCAATCCCTATGCATCTTGTTGTCTTGGCATGTCAAGGTGGTAGGCCTTGATATTTTGTAGTGAGTAATAGCTTTTTTTTTACTTTCACTGAAGTGGGTGATTTAGTTTTTGATGCCTACTGTTCATTTTAAAGTAATCCTAAATCCACTATATTTAGTGTTGTTTGGTGAAACATTGAAGCATTTCCTTCCGGCAAACCAGGACGCTGACTTGTGCTTTCAAAACCTAGCACAAAAGAATTCATTTAAAATCAGTCTTGATTGATCATCACATCTTGCTGTTTCCTCATGTGCTCTTAGATGATAACTTATGGCAAAGACCACAATTAAATCCACTAAATAAAGTGAGTCTGTGGCTTTTTGTTGTAAGTCCTGGTTTGCTTGTGATTCCAAACTAATCAATGTAAAGATAGAGAGACATTTTAACACGAGCAAAAAGTCATGGTTGCCCCTGTTATTACTTGATACTCTCTGCAGTTTGCCACATCATGTTTCCACTTGTCAATTTGAATAGTTTCTTCCACAGTTTCCTAGCTTGCGGGTGTGTGGCAGTCTTACCATGCACTGGGACTCATTTGTCTCTGTGTGTGTTGCCTCGATGCCTCAGAGTGTTCTGTCTGTCTAATCAAATGATATGACCTGTCTGCAGTTAAGGTATCTCATTTTGTCTGTTAAACCAACACACCATAGACACACTCCCAGTATAGACAAACTCAAGGGAGAACTAAACAAAGAAGCAAAAAGCATGCTTTTGTAATTAAACTGCCACAACGTTCGGACACTTGTTTCTCCTCTCTCTGTCTCTTCTATTCCCTCAGGCTTGGTCCTAATACCTGAACCATTCCCCTCATTGTGGCATTGTTTGGAATAAATATATTGATTAGCCTATAGGACAATGAGAACTTACATAAGTGACAGTGTGCATGTGTCTTGTGAGTTTCTTGGGGATTATTTTCTTGTAACTGGCCTCCCTCCCTGGCTAGTGTTGCCTCGTCTCTCTCTCTCTCTCTCTCTCTCTCTCTCTCTCTCTCTCTTCTCTCTCTCTCTCAATCATTGAATCTCTGGTAAGTGTTTTCATTTGAGATGGTAATGTTGTTGCTCATCCAAGAACATGATCGTCCAATTATTGAAACAGTCACAGCTCCTTTCGTCCACTCCACCATCACTTACTCCCCTCTCGCTTCATCTACTGTCCTCCCTGCTTTTCTCATTTATCTCTCCCTGTTTTCAGCCTTTATCACAAGTCTGTGCAGAAATCATTTTTACAAAGGCAGGAAGAATCACTGAGAGACAAAAAGAAAGAAGGAGGCAAAGGGAGGAAATAGAAAGGGGTGAGATGAAAAATGAGAGACAGAGACAGGTTTTCACATGCAAGGTAGTGTTCAGCCTTCCTAGAAGAGAACATGTAACTGTGTGTGTGTGTGTGTGTGTGTGTGTGCGTGCTTGTGTGTGATCACAGCACTGCAGCAGAATAAAGATTATGTGTTTTGTTTGATAGAAGAAAAAGAAGAGGGGCCAATTATAACTGAGCATGCAACTGGGTTGCACACCTTCTGAAGCACACACAAAATAATTGAAAACACATATACACACATTCAAGAAACACACACACAGTCACCTTTATAAGACCCATGCGTTGAATCATTCCCTGAATAAGCAGGCAGTGTTCTATACATACAATGAATGCATATATACATGAGCACAATGTCACTCATAGTCATGCAAGCACATTTACCAACCATGCCCCTACACAGTCTAATACACACTAAAGCATAAAATTACTGAACAAGCAGCATACACTTAATCATTCAAAGAATTACTGATAATGCCTACACAGTTTTCCTCCACCCCTCACCTCATCCACCCACAGCATCAGTGGGCAGATTACAACTGCTGATCGAATAGCAGTGAAGTGCAACAGCGGCATACTCACGAACTGAGACTGCCTTCACACTCAATTATGTTTTAACAGTTCTTTTTTTTTCCGAGATGGTCAATGCTGTGATACTGCGTGTGTGCTAAACTGTGTGTGATCTTCTCTACATGTGTTTGCATATGTGTTGTCTGATTGCAGCAGACTCTCAGCGCTAATGTCTTGACTGCAGCATGTCTTTATATGTGCAACAACGGGACTCATCTTCATTTTGCGATTTACCGTCTTACTTTAAGATAAGATAAGATAAGATAAGGTAAACCTTTATTCAGGGAGGTTTGCCTGTGACCACACGACTGGGTCGATAAAAGCTGAGAAAGTGAAGTGGTCTAACAGTGGTAGCCTTCATTCAACAGCTACAGGACATTTTCCTTTCACCAAGTTGTTATGGCAATTCATATTGGAGCTTATTATTATAAAAGCTTGGTTGCATTGGGTTTCTAAAAAGCATCACCAAGTGTAGCTGTGTAAAATTTGAGCTGAGGCAAGTAAATGAATGTGGATGTGTTAAAGTGGTTTTAACAGTCACAATTGCTGGTACACACAATAGAGAGAGACACAATAGAGCTGAAAGAGAAAAGACATTAGATTGAAAGATATATCAACTTATGCAAAACACACTCTTGTCTTCCACGTATTCCATCTATAGGAAAGAAAAATTTGGGTAGTCATGGTAATTAAGACTACACTTGCACACAGTTGTTAGAGGATTAAGAAGAATAAGGAATATGTGTAAGGGATGATACTTCAATCCTCAGAGATTTTGTGTGATGTGAGATTTTGAATGCCATCTGTTCATGTTTAGTTGACATATTCTGAAATTAGCCCATTGGTACGGCAGCAGTCAGGTAAGTATGAGTCGTAAAATGAATACATTGACATTCTTGCACTTATTCCCTGTTCCTCTGTGCTTTATCCAGGGTTGGACTAAGTTTTATGAGTTTTCTTTGTCTGACCTCCGTGCTGGCTTTGAGATCATCGACAGGCTTTTTGAAGGTAGGGGTGCTGCTGACAAACATTGCAATGCAGTAGAGATTTGTGCTCTGCACCACATATGGTAATGAGAAGTGGAAGCTATGGGTTCTTTGATCAATTACCTCTTTAATCTACACTGGCCCTGATAAAGCATGACCTCGACAACTCATTATACATGGGAGCGTGTGCCCTTTGTTGTATCTCCCTGCCTTCCTGCCTGTAAACACTATGCATGTGTGTGCTGGTTTATTTTGTTCTGTCTACATTCATTACACATGTACACTGTGTCTTGGTATCTCTCAAGGTGGTAAACATTTCCAGTGGGAGTTTGTCCATGGACTGTTGGAGAGTGCCATCTATGGCGGACGCATCGACAACCCCTCTGACCTCCGCATCTTACGCTCCTACCTGGAGCAGTTCTTCTCCACACACCTCCTCTCAGCTGGTCAGAGAAAGAGTAGAGGAGGAACGCGTTGCTTTCCAACTCAGATCAGCCTCCCAAACTCTTGCTCCATATTGGTAGGTTGTCAGGGTGACACAGTTGTGTAACACATGCAGTTGGCAAGCACTTATTTTAATTCACAGTTGCAAGTGTAGGTACTATAAGTAGAGCTTTTAGAGGCTCGTGCACATTTTCATGTATGCATATGTAAGCTATGTAAGCTGTCCACATATGCAAAACATGTACATGTTTTGCATATGTGGACAGCTGCAGTTCCATTCAACTACAATTGAGGGTCAGCCTCAGTCTGACATTCAATACATGCGCATTTCCCAATTGTCATGCAGACATGAAAAGTAGGAATTTGGCCTAAAGATGTTCAAACAATGAACTGCTAAAAAAGAAAAAGGGGCCCTCCTATGTTTTTTTTTAAAGCTTAAGCTGCAATGTGCTCTTCAGTTCTGTCTAATGGTCCCAGGTGCACTGGCAGAGAAGCAAAAACAATTCACAGAAAGGGTACTGAATTAATGTTTCCAAGCTTTTCACTGACTAGATTTACTATTTGTGGTTTGGTTAGTATTGAAGTTTCATTAGTCCATGTTGTGCTAGGTTCATTTTAAGTAGGTTTACAAACACATCCAATTAGTTAACCCCAAATTTACACAGTTGGTTTTGCTCTATGGCTTTGCATTCTCTTGATGCAGTATAAACTGCATTAGCAAAGTGGGCAAACAAGCCTGAAGCTGTTCATTAGCTATCTGTTCATTTAACGTCCTACTAGAATAAGTTAGTGTGCTGCAGAGTCATTGAGAGGCCATTTGCTAAACAAAAGAAGTCAATATGGAAATATATACAGTACTTTGAATTGGCAATCTGTACAACTTAACAGTCAATAGTAAGTGGGAGTGCCAAACGTATAAACAACACACCTTATTAAGGACAATAAAGCATTAGTATACCATGCTTCCACATAGCAATCTAACAAGGATGCTGCAGGCTTTTACTTTTTCAACTTAGTAGCATGTGTTGCTTGGAAATGTTAAATATTGTCTTCTGTCTTAGAGACATGATAGAAATGAGCACAATGCTGACATTCTGTCTCTGACTTTTCTGTGTTTGACCCATATGTGTCTGTGTGTCTTCCTAGGACTATCGCAATGTAATAGAGAATCTCCCAGAGGATGACAGGCCTGCATTCTTTGGTCTGCCTGCCAACATAGAGAGATCCTCCCAGAGAATCATCAGCTCCCAGGTGCACCCACGCACACAGCCACCTGCTTATTCCCACAAACATGGACACCACCATCACCACCCGCAACCTCCGTCTCTACCTCACACATGGCAGAAATAAAAAAAAAAACACACACACACACACACATTTATTCCCATACGCTCACACAAATATGTGTGCATTCTCACATTCTACACACATTAAAGCACACAAACACACTCATCAGTATTCATGTTCATGGTCACAGAAGCACATGCATGCATGTACATGTCAGTTCACACAAGGACAAACACTCATCATGTCCATTATGTGTATCAAGACTGTCCTGTGCTGATCAGAAAACTTAGATATCAGATCCAGTCAGGGCATATTTTAATGGATCTGTATCACTTATATTAAATGAAATCGTCATTGTTTGTTCATGTTATAGATAGATATCAAGATTGAAAGTGTGTGTAAGCAAGGGAAGAATGTGAATCTGGTCGGTATAAATGCTGATGTTTTCCAGCTTCTGGGGCTTGAAACAAAGTGAACAAATGAGCAGTTCCTGCCAGAAGGAACTCGCTTTTTCACTTTGGCAGCCATTTTTTTTTTGCCCCGTCACCGCACTCTTTGTACAGAAAGGTAATTTATCTCCTAATTACTGTTCAAATTACACAAGTGATTACTCCACCAGATTGTAGGTGAAACCTGTGCCACCACATTGCATGACATTGCAGTTATTTCTGACTTAACCACCTATAGCCTGTATATGTGTATGTTTGAGTGTGTGAGTTAACACATATGTGCATTTATCCTTCAAAACACAAACCTCAGTCATGTTGCAAGAAACCACCTCCATTCAGGAGACATAAAAGCATTTTATTCTAGGTTCAAGACTTCAATTTAAGGTTAAAGCATTATTTCAGGCAGCCATCCGTTTCCATTTATTTCACTGTGAAATAAAATTCACCTTGCAGAGACATGAAACTAGGTTTAGATGGGTAATCCATCACACTGAATACCATGTCTGCTTTTTTCATGTCAAGGTTATGTTGTCATTGTGTTTTGTCAGGGTAGCATGATTCTTAGAAGTCTATCCTGCAGCATTATCGTATCATTAACAAACAGTGCAATTTTCAATAGTCTGCAAACGTGAAAAAGATGTTTATTTAGTATGTTATTGACTAAGAAGTTGACGTTAGATGTTTATGGATAGGTGAGGGCAGAGATTCTCAACCTTGAACTCGCTTCACATGTAAGTCACCAAAAATTGGATATAGAAAAGGATTTAGAAATGTCACCTTTTGGTAATACATTTTTGAACTCAGACCATTCCTTTTAAGAACTTTACATAGGGATTGACTGGGAATTGAAGTGAAACAACCAATGATCAATACACAAGGATATTGAGACATGTCAGTGTGTGTGGATGTTGTGGATACGTGTGTATGTTTGTAGTGCTTGATGGTCACTGCAGATACTGATGTAATTCAACGCAACACAGTCTCACACCAGATGCGTACTATAACTGAGAGAGAGAGACAGGATACAAAGTGAAGGGTGCATCACTGCACTGCTCTCATTTGTGGCCAACTTTTTATTTGTTTCTTGCATGATTCACACAGAACAAAACATGTAAAATGTATTCCCACTCATCCTTGTTTTCAAGAGTAAAATCACTGCTTTCATAAGAGAACTTCATACACCTGTCCATGGAAATAGAGCAAAAATGAAAAGGGAATGATGGGATGTTTTTTGTGCCTGTCTCTGTGCAATTATCAGCAAACACACTTAAACCACGCACAACCATTACAGCTTGGGCATACAGTCCCCATGTGGGTGTTAATTCATTTAAGTCCATTCATACAGTCAGTGTGGTCTGCTGATCATCGCAAACCACCAACCTAGTTTAATTCACACAACACCCACAAGGTCACTTCCATGCATGTATGTGCGTGCTACTGCGTCTCTCCCCGCAATCTCCACTTGCGATTGTCTCCCCTCCTGCTGTCATTTGTAACTGTCACTTTCATGCTCTCTGTCTCTCTCTCTGTCTCTGTTACCTTAATTTATGCCCTCTCCACTCCCTACAGACTTGCGTGGGTTGGGCACTTAACCACACACACACCGAACAGAGCCCATGGGACAGTCAGTGGTTTTGGTGGTTGCTATGTAAAATTAATGCATAATCTTAGTGTGAATGGCTCGAAATGGGTCAGAATGGCCCTGAATGTCCATCGAGGATTGCCTTGGGCTTACAGACACGATGTAAGATGTGTGTGCAAGTAATGTGTCTTGATGTGAAAAAGATGAATGAGTATAAGGAGGGACTAGTGAAAATATATAATTTGGCTGTTATCATAGTTGATAGAATACAACAAGTAGAAGAAAGTATTTTTTTTCTCTCATCTTGTCCAAATAAATGAGCTGTCTCTGATTGCGCTTAGGTTCGGTTCAGTGATACGCCTTTATAGATCACAGTATAATAGCCTCCGTACTGTTTTTTTTTTTTTTTTAACACAAAGTTCTGCTCGGTAGATATCTTTATTGCACTTCATCTTGACTAAGTCCATGAGAAATAGTCCCCTGATTAAAAACCGTGAACCACAATCCTGGATTACACTGAATTAAAGTAAAAGCCTTAACTACATTGACTGCACCCAGTGTGATTAAAACTGAACTTCCCCGCACATAAACATTGTCTCCTAACTTTTTCTTCCCAGCTGGTCATGTTGCTGTCTCGTAGTCATGGGTTGTGATAAGAATAAATCTTAATGTATTTAAATCCCTATACATTTGAACCCCAATATATTTCAAATCTCCATCCTCAGCTGCCCTCATTTTTAATGCTGTCAGGGTGAAGTTTTAGATTAGCGATCTGGTTTTTTATCCTGACCTCTCTCTCTCTCGCTCTCTCACTCTTCCATACACACACACACGCACACATGCATATACACCTGATATACACACACTTTCCCTCCTGAGCAGGGAAGATAAAGCAGGTGTTAGTAAAGAGTTCTCCTGGCCCAAATGAAAGCCATTTATCAGACGCTTTGCCTTCCTCACCACACACACATATATAGAAGCTCACACAAACACACACACTTTCAAGATAAAAGCACTATCCAGGCCTCTAAGCCTGAAGCTAAGCATGCTTGATTAGGTGTGTAAGGAGCTGTTAGGAGATGTGTTTGGGGTTTGGCCTTTTTTCACTTGTAATATTCCAGGACATGAAACATGTTGACTGTCACTGGAGAGTGTAGCCACCAGAGATGGGGTTTTTTTTTTTAAATTTAATTCTTACATTGCTGTTAGGTGAAATAATTTCCATATTTTCCACAGGAGACAAGTGATTTAGTAAATACCACATGTAACTTTCTTGTGAGGACGTTTATCACCAGTCACACGTCCACATCTAATTATATAAAGGAAGTTGCAAACATCATGTTTTTGGGTGACCTTTTACAAGCATGCTACAGGACCTGTATGCACAAATGCACAAAACACATAAACAACACTCAGATTATTTATTGAGACATCTGTTGAATTTCATTAATTTGTTTTTGTTTATTATTGATTGACTCACAGGTGATTTCCCAACTGCGGGTCCTGAGCCGCTCAGTGGCAACGGGTTCAAAGTTTGACAGGGAGCTCTGGTCGAATGGACTTTCACCCGTTCTCTTGCTGTGGAAGAAACTCAACCAGGTCAGTTCTTTTTCCCCCCAGTTTATCTTTCCCACCCTTTTCATTCCTTTACCCTAAACTTACAATTCACAAACCTCTTTCTTTCATAATGCCTTTTTACACAAACCAAACTGCAAAGCTGGCCCCCTAAATTGCACCTTGAGTTTGTCTTAATCAAAAAATTTTAAAGGTTTTGAAATTGTACTGGGAATCAGTTGAATTCTGTGTTGCAAGCTCTAGAAAGCGTATAGTCATTTCCACATCACTGAAATAAGTGATTCACACTCCATAGTTACTTGATGCCTGCTTAATTTGTACATTTTTGTTAATACATGAGTTTTGAAAAACACTATTTTAATTTTCTGTAGTTCTTTTCAAGCTTCGATAGTCCCGGCTGGTCTTTATTTGTATGCGAAATCATGCCCATGCAGCAGCAACTTGTCTAAATTGGAAGCTGTGAAAGCTCATTGGAAATTAGTTGGGTCTAATTGAGCACCATGTGTGATAGCCACTGGCTGGCCTCGTCAGGCTGCACTCCTGTGTGTGGTTGCTTGGAGACTGGCACCTTTTCAAAGCAAGAGGACATCTACCTGTACATTAAATAATTTAGCCACCATATTCCCCTCGCTCGCGCTCGGCCTGTTTTATTCACTCTAATGCTGTAAATCACACATGATCTCCCTGTCTCTCATTTGCACGCATGCCTCTCTCTCTCTCTCTCTCTGTCCCTCTCTCTCTCTCAGTCCCTTGCAGGCAGAGTTGTTTTGTACTAACTGAGAGGAGACTGATTGACTGTGTTAATTGTTGCCATCGCATCACCAGCCAGCTTCCCATAGATCACAATCTACCTCGGACTGCTTTCGATTAACTGGCCCTTTGTCGTCAGCTAACCCTCAGTGTTTGACCATCAGTGGATGTTTCCCTGAAGTGTTGCTTAAATGCACATCCTCATGCATTCACATTACTTACATGTCTGTGTGCATTTGTGTGTAATGGTCCCTGTTCAACTTAAGTGTGAGTCTATGAGTGTCTATGTGTATGCTTTTGTGTGAGTAGGTGGACCAATCAGCCACATAATTACTGTCTAATATTGTGTAGGTCCTCCTCATGCCACCAAAGCAGCTCTGGCCCACTGGGGCAGGGACTTAGGACTTCTAGGGTTGTCCTGTTGTCCCGTGGGCTCCATGGACTGGATTTGTTCCGGCACATTCACATCCAATTGGATTGGGATCTGGGTAGTTTGGAGGCCGGGTCAACAACACCCTGGTTATCAAGTTGTTCCTGAGGAGTTTTTGCAGTGTGGCAAGGCATAAATAATACTGTTGAGGCAGGAGGTGCTTGGTCTGTTTAGGTGGGAGGTGTGTGTGTCAAAGCAACATCCACATGAATGCCAGGATCCAAAGAGCCAGAACATTGCTTTGTAACAAAATGATAGATGTTACTCACTTCACCTGTCAGTGGTTTTAATGTTGTGGCTGATGGATGTATGTACATTTCTGTGCGTGCACTTGCCTTTCATCGCCTGTAAACTGCGTGTATGACTTTGTGTTTGTGGAAATATGTATGTGTTTATTTTGACAAATCTTTATGTAGTTTGGATCGAGGGGAGAAGCATTTTGAATAGAGACAATAGCAGAGCTGTAGTCAAGCTGAATTTTTGCTCATTGTCTCATTTATCTTTTGCTCTCCATTGTCTCCATACCTACATCCTGCAGTCCTACACTCCCCCTCTCCCTCGCTTTCCTCCTGTGCCTCTTACTGAGCAGATGTGAGGAAAACAAAATTGTGTTCTGATACAGAGTGTGATATCTGCAACAGAATACAAAAATATCAGTGTTTGTGCACATTTGTTTTGTTTTGTATTTGTGTTTGTACACAAATACAAACACAAACACTTGCTATACTTACAATAGATCTGTGTGTTAACCAATATAAACAAATTGTCCCCCTGGTTTGCACTGCACAGAAACAATTTTCAATTTGGCTACATCTTGTTTTTGTGGAATAACCAAGAATGGAAAAGCTTCATTTATGTATGTTGAGCTAAGGAAACCCTGAGGGAACACTGAGAAGATATACTGAAGTAATGGAATAAATAATTTGAAGGAAAAAAGCTAGTGTGCTGATGCCCAGCAGCAGTAACAAAATGCATTATACATCTGACTCTAAATTAAAAACCATGTCTTTGCTAATTTGCAGTGGCCAGTTTGAGGAGACTGGTTAGTTGATGTGATGTAGTGCCACCAGTGTTCCATTGATACAAAGGACACACAGTTGTACTACTATATAATATTGTAATATAATAATAATGTAATATTATGCAGCATGCCCTGAAGCACTGCAGGTACCAAGGTATAAAACATCTCTAGTACTGAGGTCATTAGAATGAGGATCGTCTAATTGTATCTGCTGCACCTCCTTCTCTATTTCTCTTTCTGTCTCAGTCCTTGAAAAAAAAAAAAGAAAAAGATAACATGACTCTGACAATCTACTGTATTTGTCTATCCTGCCAACATGCCAATTTGTCTGTCCATCTGTCTGCTATCTATCAGGGTTCTACTCTGATCCACCAGAAGGTGGCCCCACCTACAGAAGGTCAGGGGTCACCGGTCCTGTCATTCATCGCTCTGGAGCAGTTCAACGCCGTCCGCTTGGTCCAGGTGTGTCAATAATCAGCTACGCCTGCTTAGTGCACATGTACTGAATACTTTCTTCATTGCAAGACATTTCCATTTATTTTCTTTAAAGAAATCAAAGTAACTAGATGAAAAAACGATACATCAGTAACTGTATCTTTGATTACTGAGCACACCAGTAAGTCCAGTCAGTCCAGCACAGGGCCTGTCATAATGAACCAGTTCACAGCACTGTATGTAAACTGTAAGTGTTGTCACAGAGTATCCACCAATCCCTGGCTGCACTGAGCAAGGTCATCAGAGGGACCCAACTGCTAACTCCCGAAGTCCAAAAACTGGCCACTGCCCTCCTCAATCAAGAGGTAAGAAAGACAAAATACTGAAAGAAAGGAAGAAAGAGACTGAGCTATACAGAGTTTGCATGTAGTTAGATTACTGTAAATGTCATTTTATGCTTGTGGGTACACACTGTATCTGCAGTTCAATCAAAATATGAAAATATATGAAAACTGAATAGTAAAATGCTCTCACATTGCACTTGTTGCAGTGGTGTTAAATTTGCACACAACAACATTCCTGTATCTAGTAAGTGATTTGAGATTCAACATATTTTCTCCACCTACACTTCTGTACATTGTTTGGATCTTTGATTCATCTCATCATAAAATATACAGTCAGATTTGTCTCCTTGACTCACAGTGCGAAGTGAATCTTTTTCTCTTCGCTACATGTAATGAAGTTGTGGCCACAGGGGCAGGCACAGTACAGCATACAGAGCTGACTTGTGGATATCTAGCAAACTCAGCGTGTATCCTGGTGCGTGTCCCCAGGCTGAGATGAGGACAAAGTAGATATGATGAGGTAGAGGAGGAGAGATGCACAATCAACCTTTCGCTCCTTCTATGTTTGTAATCTCCTGAGAGGAGCCTTGGGCATAATTCCGTTTTCACTGCTTTCCTCCTTTTTTTATATTAATCAGCAGGTCTTTTGTCTCATCCCTGTCTCTCTCCCAACCTACTTTCTCCAGTTATTCTCTCTCATGTTTTCCTCTCTTTTTACTCTCCCCACTGACATATTCCTTCACTGTCCATTAGTGCTAATATAATGACAGCTACCAGGTAGGGCTGTGTGATAGACTAGGAATCAATATCACAATACTGATGAGAGTATTTTTAATATAACAATATACATATAACATGATGTGCAAAATCACAAATAAGATCTTCAAATTGATTTTCATTGCATTGAACAGTATTTCATTGTAATGCAGACACAATTCTTCTCATGTGTAAAACATTATGGCAACACTCCAAACATATTTCAGGTCAACTGTACACGTTTACACTACTGAAGGTTGCAGTAAACCAATGCTAGCCAGAAGGTTTTAAAAAATGTATGATTTCCACATTTCTTTGTGCTTCTAGTATGAACTGAATGGCACAAAGTAGTGAGCACAGCTTTTGTGCCTTGATGATCATTTCTAGGACCCATTTCAAGAAATTCTCTTTGTTTCTGTTTTTACCAAAACGCAGCATTTAAATGAGATGCTTTTTGTTTTGTAGGGCAGTGCAACTTTGTAGAGTTTTAGCATAGCCTGTTTTTTTTTTAATAAATGAAGTCAATGACCTAAAATATTGACCCAGGTCTTTTTCGAAGCCATCTTCTTCCAGAGAGGAAGAGATCCTGATCAGTGTGATTGGGAAAATTGCCTTGACTCTCCTTGTTTGAAAAAGTTTTTGAAATTTTGGAAAAACAAGAGCAGCTGTCATCTTTGTTGATTCAGCTGTATCTTCTGGCAGTCCACAAAATCCTTGACACACATTAAATTTACTACCAGCTGATTTTAACACTTGATGGCTTATGTAACACCTGATGGCGTTGGTGAACCCAACTGGCAATGTTTTACAGCACTGCAAAGTGAAAACAAAGAAAACACAGTTAAACGTAAAATAATTATTTCTTTACATCAAGTTATCTTGAGGTGTTACCATATTAACTTAAACCACTCATTGTATTGGCAATTTAGCATCAGAATTTGCCACAGGAAGAGTAAAGCAGTCGTGTCTGAAACTTGTATGTGTCGCAACTCTGTACAGGACAAGTTAAAGCAATATTATCATTCTTCAAAATAAGATAACCTTTATTCGTCCCACAGTGGGGAAATTCACAATATCCATCACAGCATTAATTTGAATTCATTTGAGAACCTTCCAGTATCTGCAGTTGTATTGTAAAGTGTGGAATGATTTTGTAGGTAATGACAGCAAATCCCGCTCCATACCCACCACCTCAAACAAAAGAAATGCTAGACAGAAGAAAATGGAGTTAACAGGTACTTGCTGGTACTGTTAAAAACTGCATTACAACATTGGATGTGAATGAGAGGAGTCTTTGCTGCAAGTAATACTGGATTCAACTCTGCAGACTCTCCAACCAAGTGCTGTTATGTGTTTAGGCTTCCATAACTGATTAGCCCACTTTCAACCAGAGAAGAGGAATGGAAGGAGCCGGTGATGTGATTTATATATTTTGAAAAAGGATCATTTGAGGGTTGCAATATTGTAAAAGTATGGCAGACACGACTGGAAGTATCAGCTCCATTGCCCCTCTCCTCAGCTGTGCAGTAAAAAATAATTAGATACTTGGAAACTACCCAAGCATCAGAAGAGAGTGGTAAGCAGCGGGCAAAACGGAAATAAATATTACTACTGCCTTTAGTCAGTGGCAAGATCATTAATATCAAGACATGAGGACTGATGGAGAGATGGCGTTTTGATTAAAGGTTAAACAATCTCTAGTATGAGACAGTTTTTCTCTGCCAGTTGTTGCAATTACCACGTCGATACTGACTGTTTTTATTTTTATTGTGATCATGGTCTCAAGCAACCTGGTCCTCTCAAGAAATAAGTAGTCAAAGGAATCTTCTTATTCACAACATTTACTTGCTAACAAACACCCACCAGCTACTTGAAAAAAATCAGCAAGTTACCTCGGAGAGTGAATTTGCACCAGTTAAATGAGGCAATATGTGTAATTATAAGCAGTGGTTGAGTAGAAATCAAATAAACAGAACAGAACTTGGAGGGGAGTATTCACTGAGCTCTTAGTTTCTAACAAGCTCAAGAGAACTCGCTCTTACTCAGTCTGTTGCTTTATATGCAAAGAAATGTGTGGTCTGAAAATGTTCCAGGCCTTTAGATTTGTTAGTTTTGTCTAAATGCAGCTGAAAATAATTAAGTGATATGATTTCATCTGTGCTCTGGTATGCTTTCAGTGGGCGCCAACAGCTCTAAAAGTCTATTTCTTTTCTGGCATCATTAACATGAATCATAAAATATTAACAAATATTTGCAAATTTCAGTGACATAACTTAAGCCTGCATGTTTATCTCCTCACTTCAATGTGGCGCACAAACACACACACACACACACAGCAGGAGAGTGACTAAATGGTTGACTTGGAGCTAAGAGACATCCAAGGTCTCATTAAGGTCTATTATGACTTTTAAGCTTGAACAACATCAAATTCTCAGTCCGCAATCTCCCACTGGGCATACTTGTGCAAGTGTGTATTTGAGTGAGGTACTTTTCTGATTTCTGTGTTAAACAGTTTAAGCAACATGGACCTTAGTTTTCTCCTAAGGGAAGCTTTCTTTAGCCACCGACACACAAACATTGCATTCGTCACTCCCTTCCAAAATGAAGCATTTGAGCGTTTTAAAACTACACATACAGTTGAGTGTTTTGTAATCAGCCACCTCCTTGGCTAAGGTGTGGTTAAGTTTAGGCAACTAAAACTGCTTAATAAGCATCTGGAAAAATTCTTGTCATTGTTGAAGAAAACCTACTGTAGTTTTGTACATTCAAGCAGCTCTCCTCACCCACACTTTTTGCTGCAGTATAAAAATCACTTTGCTTCCTGCTTTGGAATCTCTCTGTTTTTTTTTCCTCAAAAAATGAACACTGCTGTCCACAGAAAAACAGCAGCATTTGTTGTTTTTTGTGTGGAAGACTTTTTTTTTCCTGTTGCCAAACCACTGAGGCAGTGCCACCGAGGAAAGTCAAATGTGCTTTTGCTACAAATTCAGTGTGAGACAAAGCTCACGGGCGAATGGATAAACAGAAAAAGTTATTCAAAGGAACAGCACCATGCACTTACATGATGAGCCAAACTGACTGCCATATTTGTGTGTCCAAGAGTCTTTTGTCGCTGTAGTGCTTAGAGTAGCATTTCAGTTTAGTGTAGCAAGTCAAATATTTAGGCAGTATTTATATAGTGAGAAGAGCATTTTATAGATTCTGCATATCTAAATGTGTGCTTGGAACAGTTTCAAGGGGACCCAACAGACTCCAGTATTGTCAGGTTTATCTGCCTGTGGTGCACAATTTAGGGACTGTGTTAGCCTGTGGAAACATGACTTTCAAGACTGCTTTACCAACTTAAGTTTAAAAATAGCCAAGGGACAAATCTAGTGACTTTTTGAGCAGGACATTAGCTACTTTCCCTTGAAGAATGTCTTCAGCACAGCTCAGTGAATCTGCAGTGCTCCTGCATGCTGTGGCTCTCTGGGTTGACAGCTGCGTTCAGTCGACCACACAGCAGCTTGAATGCAGCACGGAGCTTACTGATTGCTGAATGTCCACAGCGAAAATAACCCAGTATACTTTACCTTCTTGCTGGCACTAGTTGTTTGTTATGGGTTTTTTTTTTCATTATGGTTCTACATAACTTGTGTTTCTCTCTGTGCCTGCTTCTCTCTGTCTCAGTGTCCTTTAACATGGCAGAATAAATGGGAGGGACCAGAAGAGCCAATGCAGTATCTCAGAGCTGTGGTGACACGGGCTCTCGCCATACAGGTAACACATGCATGTGTGTACATAAAGAGACATCCTCATCTCTCTTTCTCTGTCAGTCTATCTGTCTCTCTCTGTCTCTCTTCTCTTCTCCCACAAACACACAAAGAAACTGGCAAATAGACTAACACACATACAACCATCTTTCACTGTGACAGTATGTTTTAATCCTTCAGGGACTGAAATCTGCATAGGTCTGCTACTAGCAGAGGTCCTTTGTCTTCAACAGAAAGGCCTGTGGTAAAATGTCTGTGGGAGAACTGGCAGTAAAGGCATTTACTGACAACCTCACTGGTTAATAAAAAACCCAGACGACCCTGGGAGTCCTCTGTGGTGCTACTCACACGGGAATGAGATTTAAGAGGCCTAAGAGTTTTCTAATCAGCATTTGCATAATGACTGAGGGATCCATTTAAATCCATGGTGCATTTATATCCTACCAAGAGCCTCGTCCTCCAGTTGTGATGAATATTACGGAAGGACACTTTTGGATTTCTTTCTTTTCAAACGATTTTAAAAAAGCAAGACCTTGCACCTCAGATATCCCGAAATGGCCCCAGACCTTTTTCTGGTGTTTCCCCACATGACAAGAGTCCTTTAGCTGAGTCTCAGTCGAGGAACCACACTAAGTACTTTTAGGTTTTGGCTTAGACTAAAATTATTTATGACTGATCTAGGCAATGTGTTGACTAAACCATGCCAGCAAAATTCTAATGTTGTTTTCAAAAGCACTTCAGAAATAAAAGCGGATTATTATATAAAAGCATGAGGTTCTGGGAAGTGTTTGCCCTAGGTTGGTGCCAGGAAATAAAGGTTCTGGCTGAAACTTCTCTCCGTCTCCTCTCGACTGTGTCTGACTGTACGCCTACCTCAATATGCTCTGGCAGACTAGAATACACACACACACACACACACGCTCAGAAATTATTTATTTCTATGTGAATTTGATGCATTTGATTATTCGTGTGGGCGAGCTTCACTGCCTGTGTCTGTCTGTCTGTCTGCCGGCCGGCCTGCCTGCCTGCCTGCCTGCCTACCCATCTGTTTGTATGTATGTCTGCCTGTCTGCCTGCCTCTCTCTGCACTCCATCTGTCTTCATGTGTGTCTATCTGGAGGCTGCACTGTCCTTAGCTGTCTATTTCTGCCCATCACTACTGAGTGATATCTCTGTTAGCAGCGTGTCTGTGTCCTGTTAGCTAATCAGTCTAATAAAGGCAGAGACGGTCAGAGCTGCTGCTGTGTGTAGCTGTTGAAGAATAAAGAGCTAACAGTGCAGCAGTGCACCCCAGACGCGCAAGACGACCTTGAAAACACCCAAATGCTCACACACACACACACACACATATGCACACAAATAGTATGCATACCAGCACACACTGGCTCACTGTATTATTAATACCCAAAATTCTTGCCTTCTGTGTGTATGCGTGTGCATGTTTGTGTGCATGCACGTGTGCAAGTACGTGCCTTTGTGAATGTGGGTAAGGGCGCGCATTTGTGCATGTTTTTTCTTGGCAAAATGCTCAACCCAATTTATCTCTAAAGCCAGTGCAGACCGATGCTGTGCTAAAAAGGATTCCATTTATAATGGAGATTGGATCAGATGTTTGCTCATTCTGCCTCTATTTGTCAGCAATTTTCCTCAGCTGACCTCCAAATCCACTCGTTTCTATGGTGATTAGAGAAAACTGCCTACCTGTTGAAAAACAAAAGTGCTACAAGAAGGAAAGAATGATCAAGACTTCAATCTTAGGTCACCTCTCAAGGCCTAAATCTGACAACTCTGGTCGTGCAGGCTTACATCATGATAAGCTTGGCTGTAAATGTATACAGGACAGTGAAATCAGCTGTTGTGCCCCTCTGCAATGTGTCCCCGAAAAGAAAGGGATACATACAAACAGAACTATGATTGTGCTGCGAGTTATCATATCAAGTCCCGAGCTGTAAAATAACCAGTTTGTGCAGACACACAGAAGGAGGCTGCTGATCAAAGCAGATGCTGCTGAATAAGGACAGACTGGATCAACAACACTGGATGCGGCTTAGAGGAGTCTATCTCCACTCGTACACATCCACACTATGTACTTGTATCTCAGTACAGCATTTGTTGTCTGTTAGTTTCTACATATATACACACATCCCTGTCTCTACATACGTGTCCATGTAAGTCAAAAGACATGTTTCCACCCAAAGTACCCAAAACCTTCCGTCCCTAGAATTACTCAGTGTACTCCACCAATCATAAATATTCAGCACTGCAAGCCCCGCCTCCTGTACTTTTGGAAAGTGCTACTTCCTGAGCAGGGAATTTCTGGGGGGTAAAATAATGTTAATAATAAGCTTAATTTAGACTGAGGTCCCTGCAGTGGAAATGCAGTTCCTCTAAAGGTTTCTAGTCCCTGGGGAAAGTTCCTGCAGTGGAAATTAATCTTAAGTATACAGTATACACACAAGCTCAAATGGGAATCTGTATGTTTATGCCTCTTTCTGTGTATATATGTGTGCCTGCCTGTGTGTGTGTGCGCACTCGCTGTATTCCCATTAGCAGGTAATTGGGGTTCCAATGTTATCAGGTTTGTTGATGCGGTGATAAAAGGCCAAGTGGACATTAAATACTCTATTGGCCACACATTTTTATTGACTTCATATTTTGCCATCTCCCTTTGTAACCCGTCTTTATCTCTCATTAACAAATACACACTGACTCGGATAAAAATTATGATCATTCCCACTCGCAGATCAATGTTCACTATGAAAACTGAAAAGAGCCAAATGCAATACAAACATTCGCTATTTGTATTCTTTGTAACCAGACCATTCAAAACGAGTGGGTGAAAAGTGAATGTTTAGAGTAAATATTTTAAGTATTCAGAGTCTGCTCTGTTTGTATTAAATTTCACCACTTGAACTGAGGAAAACTGTATTCTCATTATCTTTCATTGATCCACTAAATGTTTTGCCTGACTCCTGTGCGAAACTGATTTTATGCCTGAATTATGTGCTACCTTGGAGTGTTTATTTGTTATTTGTTGTGGGTTTTGTTCATTAACCTGCATGTGCTTGTGTGTCTCTCTTTCTGTGTATGTTTGTCTATACTGTATGTGTATGCAGAGTTGGGTGGAGCGTGCAGGCAGACAGGCTCTTCTATCAGACACCCTCGATCTGGCTGAGCTCTTCCACCCTGACACCTTCCTCAACGCTTTGAGACAGGAAACTGCCAGGTAACGCTGAACGCTGAACGTGGGTTTGTGCAAAACAGAACGAGTGTGTTTGCTGAGATTAATAACATCTTCCTGTGGTTTTAGGTCCATGGGTTGTTCTATGGACAGTTTGGTGTTTGTCTCATCGTGGAGGAGTCCCATTGCGCAGGCCAAGCTGCAAGTCAAGGTAGAATTCCAACAAGCACACATTAACCTACAGATCATGCAGGCAGACAGCTGACACACGCTGCTCCCACCCAGCTGCAGAATACCCACTCTATAAACGAGGCAGACTCTGGCTGAGTGATAATTGGAAAATAATGGAGTGAAAGACTGCAGGAATGGAATACAGATGCAGATAAGAAGGCAAAACCTGAAAGAGGGAGGAAAGTTAGAAAGAAAGCAAAGTGTTTGCTGCATTTCCATGAGAGACGAGTCTGCTGCCTTAGAGTCACCTCCACTCCCCTGTGCTTCTGTGAGGCATTTGATGGACACACGATTTCCTACATTTAAAGGCCTGGCAGCTCACATACTGAACAGTACTACCCTCAGTCTTCTTTCTCTCCCTTTCATGCTCTGATTTAAGTTTGATATAATTGTATTGTCTGCAATTCAGATACTTTTAAGCATTTGTTTCTTTTCTGTCATGCCAATAAAAATTGGCCCGACTTGACTTAGCACTTAGTTGAAATACACAAAGAGAGAGGGGAAGGGTGTGGATGCTTAAAAAGAGGCTGCAGCTGCAGGGAGGGAAGGGAAATATTCAGACATCTGACAGAGAAAGAGAAAGGCGATAATTGTTGTGAAGCAATGAGCTCTCTCTCTCTCACACACACACACACACACACACACACACAGAAACACACATACACACTGTAGGTTTTTCTGGGTTTGCCTCTCACTCGCTCTCTTGCTTTTTCTTGCCCAGATTATGGTGATTTAGTAGTTGTCTGTGTATGTTTGACTTGACGCCAGAGTTCCCTTTATTGTCTGGCCTACTGTGGAAAATCCCTGAGTCACTGAACTGAAGTCACTCCTGGAAACACTCTCTCTCATGTACTATGTGCATAACATGCTAGATCATCTGGTGGCACAACTCTGTGTCTTCATTTCTTCATCTTCTTATTATAATCTCTCATCTCTGTAACTCTTTCTCCTCAGTTTACAATCGCTTTGTCTTATCGTTGTCTTTCTGACCAACACATTTTGTCTCCTTCACTCTCGCTCCTTTTCCAGGTTGGAGGCCTCCAGTTGGAGGGTTGTAGTTTTGACGGTGTTCATCTTTGTGAGAATCAACATGACTCTCCCAGTGTGTCAGCTGTCCCGCCCTGCTACATGGCCTGGGTTCCTCAGGTATCTATTTGTGTTTAAAACCATATTTGTGCTTCTCTTAGATGCTTTATATTCTCTGATTTAGCCATCTGATATCCATTTTTTTAATAAATCCTGAGGTAGTTTTTACCTATTTAATCAAAAATATCGCAATTAGACTCATGCTAATGCTAAATGTTTGCACTTATATAGGGATATATACAGTAAATATACAGTAATTGATCCGACATTCATATTGTGTGTGTGTTGTGCATTTGATCCTAGAATTCTGCTGCTGACTTCACTGCAACAGACGACAGTATCTGGCTGCCTCTGTACACGAGCTCAGATCGGGTGAAGGTGGTCACACACATCTGTCTGCCCTGTGGGCCGAACCCCAACCAGTGGATCCAGACTGGAGCAGCTCTCTTTCTCAAACAGCAGTGAAAGCACATCATCTTGGTGAGGGCATAGAGGCAGTGATGATGCGAGCTCTTATTGAGCACTTTAAGACTTAGGTGAAGATAATATTGTCATGAAAGGTAGATATGACTGGGGCAACAAATAACAGGACAAATTATTAACACTCCGAAATGTCAGGCTGTGATACAGACGCCATCATTTTCTAATTAAGCACCTTAGCTTGGAGACCAAAAAGTTAAACACGCAGTTACTCTATGTCACTATCATTTTCATAATATGATTCAAGGGAACACAGCAGAGGAGAAGCTACTTTGCAGTGCTCTGCTTTTTTCAACAACACTAATACTTGAATGAAAATGCTTTTCTTTTCATGGAGTTGACAACAAAATGGAACAGCAGTAACATTTTCAATGAGATATAAACGTAATATAATTTGGATCTCAGACTGAAATGTGCTTTGATCCCTCTGAGCTGTCCTACTGTCTCCTAAAACACTGCTCTGCTCGTCTTGTACATTTCATACAATAGCATAAAACAGTGAGTCTTGTTATTTTGTCTAAAGAGCTTGTGAAGAAAGCAACATTATCCGACTATTCAGGTTTCATTTGCTGGAAGTTTTTGATTTTAATGTTTGTTTCACAGTTACTCTGTGTACTTTTGGATCTTATTTATTCATAATAAAGATAAAAATAAATGTCATCATTGCTCTAATGTTTAGTAAAAGTTGTCACTAACATGTTCCAGTATATCAAACACTCTTATTTCAGTTTGAGTTCAGCATGTATTATTAATGCAGAGCCTAAGAATAATATGGACAAAGCACCAACACAGAGGTGTGTGTGTGAGTGTTTACGTGTGTGTGTTTAGGTGTGTGTTTAGGTGTGTGTTTCAGAGCTGGGCTGACCCTCCACCACACTATCAGTAGTCACAACTGTTCAACAGTAAACAACAGATCACAGTTCACTCTCCCTCTCGCTCAAATCTGCTGAAACAGGCATGAAACGCCTCAGTGTCTGTCCCCAAAGCAAATGGTCATTGTCTCACTCTCTCTCTCTCTCACTCACACACACACACATTCACCAGCACTAAGTCCCTATCGTCCGTGTGATTGGTTGTGAGTTGAGGTTGAGTGGAGTCAGTGAAGCCGTGATGGATGGCCACAGAACTACAAGGGAGGGTGTGAGGTTTGTAAGGTGTGTGTGCGTGTGTGTGTGTATGAATCCAACCATGAGCATCAAATTTGATTGATGGCTTAATTAAGTCCCTCACCGTATCCTCCTGTTTTTCATTCGTGTTTATGCAGTTGTGAAAATGTTTGTGAGCACGTCTGCGTGTGCACTCTCCTGTAAATGTGTGTGTGTATGTGTGTGTGTTTGCGGAGACAAAGAAAAGGGTTGGAATGAGGGAGGAGCGGGTATTGTGTGTGCACTGCAGTGTGACAAAATGGGAGTGAAATGGAACAGCAGGTTTAAAAAATAGAGAGGATTGGATTTCGGCGAAACACGGCCCTCTGGGTCAGAGAGTGAAAGAGAGACAGAGGGATGGAGGCAGAGAGAGAGATGATGCAGGGAGCGAAGGGAGAAAAAGGCGATAAAACCTGTTTGAGAAAATTGTAGAGAAACAGGAAAATGAGGATGGGGGGGCAGAGGTTGGGAGGGTCAAAGGGAAAGAGATGGATGGAGAGGGTGAGGACAAGTAGTGAGTGAATTATGGGGAATTGAAGAGGAGGGCAGAGAGGGAGTAAATGGGTAATATCCATTCAAGTGATACAGTGTTTATAGCTTCAATACTGACCGACTCTTGATTTGTCCCTCACTTTTTCTTCATTGCACAATTTCTTATACATACGCACATGTCATATTGGTGAAATGTTGCTGCAATGAGAAGAAGTAACAACCAACTCTAAAGCCTTATTTTGTTGTCTCATCGCCCAATCTAAAGACTTGTCAAAATTTCTGCATTGTAGAATCAAAACAGCGAGTGTTGCACAACTCTTTCATAAGTTTTGATGACTTCTAATCCTGCAGGCAGAGGTGGTGGAACTGACATCAGCCAGCAAACAAACAAACAAAAAAAAAAACGCTTTGCCGTGGGCTTGTTTCCAAGGTAATGTGTTTATAGAGTTTGTCTTTATCGCAAATTAGCATTCCACTTTTGGGAAACTATTGTGATCAAATTCCGATGTCAGTCAGCTGCTGCTTCAGTCAGATGTTTGTTTTGGGTTTTTGATCACAAACTAACAGTGGTTTAAATGCAGCACAACTGTCAGAAAACTCTTACAATCAAACCAAACAAGCCATAGAGTCACATCAAGTATATCATAAGTGATCAGAGCGATTCCTCCTGAAATTCACCACAAATAGTTTTTCTGTCTTCTATGTTCAAATCATTTCCTCCCTTTCACTTTTGCGACCCTCCTTCAATTCTTCCACAGCTTCCTCCACTATGACGTCCACCATTCTCAGCGCATGGGACAATGCAGTGCAATGCTTATGTAAAGCTCGCCTATGTGACACATAAACATTTCATTTTCTATCTCATAATCTAACACACATATTTGTAACATTTAGTCCAAATAAATACTAAGAAACAAGAGGATATAAACAGAAGAGAACTGAAGTGTTTCATTTGTTTTCTTATCCCGTAGATGGGTAATCTTTCCATCTCAGAATGGAGTCAGATTTGTTCATTTAGCCTGCCCTCGCTATGCTCGTCTAATGCATCTGACCCTGGTATTTTTTTTTCTACCCAGCATGCTAACTGGGCCAACATCTGGTGGGTCCCCATAAAACCAGAGTGGTAAAATGTTTTGGGTTCCTGCAGGAGGCTAAATTTCTCATTTGGGTTTCCGGATTTAAAATGTTAATCACTGCTGCATCGGGCTGTAGCCACATTTCAGCGAGGGAGCCGCAGAAACCTCAGCTGAGCCGCAGCCAGCTGCACGTACTAAATGACTAAAAGCAGAATTCCCTTACAATGCTGGCAAACTATATCATCACTGTCAGCAGCATAATATTGTGCATACTAGGAATGGAACACATTAGATATGAGCATAAAACAGATGTGAGTAGCTTCCAACTTTGAACATTTTATTCCCTTTTTTTTTGGACCATACACCAAGTGTGTTGTGTCAGGATTTAGAGAGGGTCTCGGGCTTGTTTTAAGTCCAAGACAGGAGCTTGTCTCTGAGGCACTTGGCGATGACACCTCCGGCCTCTCCCACTGCTTCCATCAGCTTCACCGTGGACACGGTGTGATTCCCACATTTCACCGTGCCGTTTCTTCAATAAACACCCTGGATTACAAAGAGATGTCACAGTAAGTCCCACCTCAGCAGAGGTTTGTCAGGGGTGGGAAGTGAGAGGAAAAAGCTAACACTGTCTGCAGGATGCTCAGGAGGAGGAAGAGGATGGAGGAGTGCTGAAGAAACGCTGCAGGGGAGAAGAGTGGAGGAAGTGTGGAGAGAGATGGCAAAATGTTGGAGAGGATGTATGAGATTGACCTGGTCTCCAGCAGGTTTGACTGACAGTATCAATCCCACTCATCTTAATTTGCTCAGTCAGAGGTGGGGTGTGCAACATATTCATATTTTAAAATGTTCTAACATGTCTGTATTAAATTGAGATGCAGGATAAGCAAATGTTAATGAAAAAAACAATAATCACATTTACTCTTGTTACTTGTTAAAATCAGCAATTTTTTTAAATAATTAAATTGTTTTTTAATCCAACAGTTTTGCTTTTCTACATATCAAGCTTCAAAGCAATCAAGACTGATGTTATTATCAGTGATGACTTTAAGATTAGTATTATTGGAGTTTGGCATAAGCGACAAAGGTTGACAAAATAAAGTTGCTTCCATCTTAATTTAGCACTGATTTACTGCTTAGTGACTCAAATCACACTGACCCACAATGTTGCATGACCAGCAGGTGTTTTTGATTGCCACCGCTGTTATGTCACAATGCGCCAGGTCAGAACGATTTGAGAGCCAACGTCTCGGTCAGTTTGGCAGTTGGGCTTTTGGTTTTAATTTCCACTTTGGGTGGAAGTGAAATTGCTTGCTGCAAACAATAAATGTCATTTGGGTAGTATCAATGATGAATGGGTCCACTTTGGTTGTGTATATAAATATATAAGTATATAAAATAATTTAAATTCAAAAATCATTATTTGTTTTGGAACCTGTTGTTAAACCAGAAGGAGTTTGAACTGACAGACTGAATCTGAGGAGGAAGCCTGCCAAAGGAAAGTTTGCATTTGTTCATGATAAGAATATTTAGCTTTAAATAGAAAGGTCCTTAACTTGATTAGAAGAGAGGACATCAAACTCCGCCTGAAGAGAAAGACGCTCCTTGTGTACGCTCAGAGATTGGAGGAGGGAACATACATATCATCAAGATGAACAATTCATTGACTTAGTTCCTGTAATTTGTTTTTCTCTGTTTATCCTCAAAACCATCATATGAAACAATTTCACCTCTCATATATCAGCCTCCCAGAGAAGAAAGGTCAAGACCCCTGGAGTGGAAAGTAAAGGAAAAGTCAGCTTGGTTGACATGATGTTATAAGAGCACGACTGAACAGAGGGAGCCGATTATTAAAAAGCAGTCAAAGCAGGTGAAAGTGTGGTGAACATGGTGAGAAGAAGGTGCTTACTTCCCCTGATGGGAGGAAACGTCAGAGGTCTGAAACAGAAAACTCATCCACACATGATTCATTTTATGTCAAAAACTGACATTTGTGTCAGACTTTCCAGGCTGGGAATCGATCCCTCCGTCTCTGAGGGGACTTATAGTAGCTCTACCCGACATAACCTACATGATCTGTGATACCTCCATCCTGTAATAATCCTTAATGCAGCTCTGTCATCCAGGAGAATATAGACTTTCATAAAGCTCTGCACAAGTGGTCACCCGCTGCTTCAGCCGGCATGAAAACCTCCTGCACCTGCTCATAACAATATACCATCCCCAATGAACATTAAAATAATTGCACAGCGTTTTCACTCACACTGAAAAGATGAAAGGTCCGAATGTTTGCACATAAATTTTGTGTGAGAAGCACTGGCCTCATGCTCTGAGAACACAGTGTGATCAAGGCAGACAGAGGATCTCTAGCTGCTTTCTGTGATATCTGTGATTCGGCCTTGAGATGTGGCCAAAAGCTGTAAATGTCTAAAAAGTGGACCTTGAGCTATTTTTGTTAATTTGAGCGAACTGTTCCTTTAAGCTGGATGTACAGTGCCTTTAATTAAGGCAGTAAACTTACATGAGTGTCATATGTGAAATAATGTGAGAGAGGTAAAAACAGAAAAGTCGACTGCTGTACAGTGGGAGGCTTTAAGATGTACAGTAATATGACACCATCCAGTTTGTTGGTTCAAAACAACACACACTCTCCTCAGTAGGTGAAAACAGCTTTTCTGTTGTTGGCCACTTATTTTGTGCCTTTCCTTTGTTTATAAGTGTGAGCAGGAATGTGGGAGCACACATATGCTCCTCTCAGTGTACTGTACAATGCTGTGTGTGTGTGTGTGTGTGTTCTCTCCCTGGAGAGATATCCTGCCTCCAGCGGAGTCGGAGGGGCTGACAGATGACCACAAGGTCACTCGTCTCTCTGATCTGTGATCCTCTCCGGAGACACAAACACACTTCAGGGGAATTTCCTGCTCCTTTGCTCTCTTTGCCTCCTCTCGCTTCTGTTCTCTCCTTGTCTGTTTTCTTCTGTTGGTCTTTAACTCTTGTCTCCTCTCACTGCTCTTCTTTGTTCTCTTGTGCCTTTTCCTCTAACTCCTTTTCTCACCCTCTGTCCTCTCCTCCCCTGCTCTCACTTACCTCTCTGTTTTCTGTGTCTTTGCCTCTCGAACGATCTCTTCTTGCGTCACTGTCTTTCCCTCTTTATTTCATACTGTAATCCACGATCTCCCCGCAGACTAAGGGGATTATTGTATTATTGCTAGATGTTAGACAGGATTCCTTCAGGACTTCGTGTCGTCTCTCCTGCAGTATTTAAGACTGTAAAGACTTTTTTTCCTTTTGAACAGAAATTATTACCTTTAATCATACAACCTGTATTTCTATATATCCAATGCTGTTGACAGCCTTGGCCACAGGTTTGTTATCAGATTGTCCGTCTGTCCCATTCTTGTGAATGTGATATCTCAAGGACCCTTTGAGGAGTTTCTTCAAATTTGACACAAACATCCACTTGGACACAAAAATGAACTGATTAGAGTTTGGTGGTCAAAGGTCAAAGATCACCTAACATAACTCAAGAATTCATACTCTAATTATGACAAAATTTCACATAAATGTCTAATAGGGTAAAATGATGAAGTGATGACATTTTATATCCAAAAGGTCAAAGGTCAGCTTCACTGTGACGTCATAATGTTCTGCACAAACACTTTTTCTGGCCTTTGTTCAACACCATAACTCGGGAACAGAAGGCAGATTGTGACCATGTTTCACATTTGATCAGACACTGGATTGGTGACACTAATCTTGGGTGTCCACCTTGAAAATGTGCTGATTGTAAAGATCTGTGCTGCCAAGTTGAAGATGTGTGTGAAGCCTCCATATTTCAGAATTTATAGCTTCTTTGCAGCGGCATCCATATTTGAAGCATTGTAGTCCAGCACAAGCTCACTGGTTTTGGTGATGTTAATCAGGTGATTGTTGCTGCACCATGTGATGATGCTCTCGATCAATCCTGTGTGAAGGCAACATGCTTCTCATTGGAGATTATTCACTGAAATCATAATGTCAATATAGTGACAACATCTATTTTGCTAAAAGAAAAATTAAAAAAAATACACTTAATACCTTTTATTAAATTCCTTCAAAGTCCTCACTACATGTATTAAATGAGTCTGGACAGACATGGATGTAAACTGCAAACCCACTGGTTGGTGTAGGCAACCAGCCCCGATGAGGTCATTCTTGTTAAAATAATAAACCACTGATATGTGATAGTGTGTAAAACTACACATTCTTGAATTACAGGAGTCTGTACTGTTGTGAGGTTATGCAATATTGAATCTGTCTGCTCTTTTTTTTTTTTTTTTAAATCAGTGCCCATTGCAGCATGTGTCATACAGGTAAGGATTTTTTAATAAAGGAAATCAGCCCTATGTCAGTAATCATTTTAATGGATAAATAGAGAAGCTGATATTATGATTAATCAAAGCAGTGTGTGATTTATCAGAAAGAAGCCTATAATGTTCCAATGCAGGATACAAGAAAGAACATCCTGCTTGTACTTGTACACACACCTTCTACAAAACACACGGTACATTTTTACACAGTGAAACTTGACATCACAATAACTGATTACTCATGGTTCTGTTTTTCAGTTTAGCTATTTCCTGTTTTATTTTGAAAGCGTATGTCCTCAGGTGTGTTGACTTACTTTACTTCCTAGCCTTTGTGTTCCCATCATGCCTTGTGTCTTAGAGTCTTGTTCTCCTAGTGTTCTGGATTTTGCCATGTGTTACCTGGACCCTTACCTGGCCTGTAGTTTGGATTTTGATTCTGGCTTGCTTCCTTTTGGATGTGTACTCCTGTTTACTGCCCTCCTTGTTTGGACCTTTGCCTGCTAACTATCTGTGTAAGTTTGTTTTTGCATGTCTATATTAAATCACTGATCTATTGCTGTCTGCATCTGGTTCCTACCACTCACTTGTTTTCCTGCTTGTGCACTTGCAACATGCTTTTCCTCTACTGAACAAATCACATTAACAGCCTCTTGTATGCTGTTGTTGTGTTCAGTACAAACAATCATACAGCTTGTGATGACTCAGCTTGGCAGTTTGGGCCTGTTCAGTGTTTTGTCAGAGAATTGCATTCATTTAGGTGAAGAGGTCGCCCCAATAAAATTTGGAGGGCAGAAAATGGATTTTGTATTCTGCCAGTACACAGAGGCCTTTTGTTGTTGGCACTGCCAGACGATGAGTTTTACAATCAGGTTTGGGTTTAAGCTTAACACTGAGTTTGGACAGTATTCAGTGATCTCTATTCAGCATCTTTCAAATCATGTGATTTCCCTCATTAAGTTTTGTAAAGGATGTTCTCCTCTGCGAAGGAAAAAAACTCAAGCCATTTTCCCAGAGCACAAGAGCACAACATCTTTAACGACAGGGAATAAAACCTCGGCTCCGCTGGCGCCTTGAGCAGCAGCTTGAAAATATTTGGTTAGATGTTCCTGCGCTTTGCCCAGCATCCCCTTTTTTTTTTTTTAAAGTGAGCTTCAGCAGTTTTTTTTGTAGTTGTCAGTACTGCCAGAATTGCTGTCTTTGCAAAAGCATTTTCATTCGGTACAGATGCTCAACAGATGGCCGGGGCTGTTGCAAAGATCACTGAGCACCAGGGTACCATTCTGTACCCGCTCGCTCCAGAAGAACAAACATGGACGGATGCAGGAATCACATCCTGCTCTGAAGTCTATTTATCTTTAGAGGTTTTTTTTAAATTCAAGACTTGCCATTAAAAAAAATCAATCTCTAGCCTCATATTAATCCACATTAATGTTTGTTATGTTATAAACAAACTGAAAGGCAGCGTCTCAGCTGGTGGCTTGGAAGCAGCCATGGTATTGAAGCCATAAGGTTTCATGTCTAATAGTCTTACTGAGGAGTTTTAGAGGCAGCTAAACGCTTTTTGAGAGGAACTGTTTCCCTGTACTCAGTCGCTCTTTCTATAATCTTGTGCTGTTTAGAAATCCATTCGGAGGCGACACAGACTTTTATCCCAGATATTGAAGGTTTAGCGAGCTATTTGCAGTGTTTTTTTTCCCCCCGTGCTGGATCGATGTCACCATCACCGGCTGCGTGCACCATCCAAAAGCTGTTCTCTGGATTGATTTTACACGAGGCCTTCAGTGCCAATCAATCACATTTCAACTTCTGGCCATAACTGGTGTCTGTCCACTGATGGAGTAGGTGCTACAGTGGGCAGATTTAGAGCAGTTTCATGGTCCAACCATGCACCTTCTCTGTTCTCTAACATGCCTTCTTATTGACTTAGTCCTACAGCTCACTGTCCGGCAGATGTTGGCTGTAACACAAGTTGAATTATATTCTTTCATTTCAACAAGAACGCTGTAAACAGACGCCCTATAGATGCTGTGGAGACCTGCTGGAACGAGAAACAATCTTGCAGGAGATTGGACTGTCCATCCGTCCTCTTATAAAAGAGGGAGGAGTGGGGGGAGAATGATGAAGGGGGGGCCAAAATAAAAATGATTAAGAGAAGGAGATGAGAAGAGCGAGAGGGAAGATAAAAATATATAATTAAAGTATAACAAATAAGAAAGCCCCATTCTCCTAATGTTCACACACACCTTACCAATGTTATATTCAGCACAAGCTTTTAAAATAACTTACAAATAAACCGTTATGTGATTTTATTTCTTTTTCTGCCGTTCCCTTGTGCTGGTTTTGTTTTTATTATCTATTTTGTTTATTTGCTTACTATTTTCCATCTCACTTCTCTTTCTGCAGCCCAGTTTATTACGCTATTCTATTATAGTCTGTTCTCTGTATTTGTTTACAAAAAAAAAAAAAGAGACAAGACAAGAAATGTCATTCCATCAAAACAACATATATGCACTTATGCTCTTATGCTGCATCGGATCATTTAAGGTATCTGAACATATGGTTTCCTAGTGATTCACGCTAGTTTATTGTTGCTGTCACACTGGGAGGGCAGGAATGTCCAAAGAGATAAGAAACAAGGTTAAAGGCATTTTCCTGGTAAAATGATTCCCTACAAAACCTGAAAAATAAATAAATAATCGGGAGACTGTGCTGTCTAATAAAAAAAAACTGTGAGAAACTGAAAAGGACGGGACAGAAGTCGAGTGTTTTAGTGAATCCAGTTTGGCCCCAGTGATCCTCTGCGCACTTCGTCTAATATTGAAGAATGCTCCAGATTAGAAAGCTGACAGCAGCTAACTGACCAGCTGCACTAACCCCTCCCCTCCGCCGTCACAGCCAATGGAGCAGCGGAGATTAATGACCCCCCCGGACTCTCGGCCAATCGCCGACCATGGGCTCACGTCTCCGGCGTGGGGTGCCCTTGAGCAAACTCATACACGCACACACATTCAAGCACGTACACTTGGCAGTGGCAAACACACACAGCTACACACTCACCACTTAATTCAGCCTCCTCTGAGGGCGGCGGGTCGCTCGCTGCTGATGTTTATGGTTTCTCTGAACCTGCAAATCACCGTCGTTCCGGCTGGGTGGATTTATGACCGCGGCCCCGTCCACCGGCCCTTAGACAAACCGTGCATCACCCACACACAGTCACACACACACACACACACTCCATACTGAGGATGATGCACAGACAGCATAAAGGTTCTTTGTTGTGTTTTGTGGCTCGGTGTCATATGTGAAGTGATCCAATCCGTGTGTGTGTGTGTGTGTGTGTGTGTGTGTGTGTGTGTGTGTGTGTGTGTGTGTGTGTGTGTGTGTGTCGGAGCAGATGTGTCATGTTCACCTTGCTGTTATAGTTAGCATCCGGTCGAACCTCAGTGCTTCAAAGGCTGTGAAAAATAAAGGCAGATCATTCACTTGATCAGATTTGAAGCTGGAAACATGCTGGGTTTTTTTGTTGTTTTTTTTCTTAAGCAAAAGAATCTCTGCAGAATTTTCATGAGGTCGGTTGGATCTGATGTCTCACAGCTGAGCTTTTGTTATAACTGGCTTTACTGTGCTAAACGCAGACACGAAGGTGAAGATCCCTCCTGGATTTTTCAGTTTATTTTGTCACTCTTGCAGCCAAAAGGCTTCATTTCCAATGGATCCTGTGAAAAATGGCCGACTCAATCATTTTGTTGATTTGTCGTGAAAGTGCGCGGCTTTGTAAGAAATTGCAAGCTTAAAGAGGATCTATGTCTGTGACAGTGCGTGCTGCACGGTGGTTGGGGGGAGGTTGCACCAGAAAAAAAGACACTTTCATCAGTTTTTTTTCTCACCTGTATCCATTTTGTTTTTTGATGACTCATCATGACCTTGGCTGCACTTACGCACGTGGGAGGAGAGGCGCAGTCGGGGAAGTGTCAGTAACAATCAAGCAGTGAATGCCTGCCGATTGAGACCGTGTGTGGGCTGACGCCGGCCAATTTGGCTCACTTTAATTCCTAAGATGAAGAAAAATCCTCCGTTTTGCTCTGTGGTTGCAGCGTTGCGACATTGAAGCATCAGCATGCAGCACGAGACACGGCTCTCTTTGTAGATATCAAGCAGAGGTCGGTGGATCATTTCACTGTTTCTCCCTCAAACACTATTTTAAGATGAGCTGCTCTCACATGTTTATTTACTGTGGGGTGTGATTATTCTGCACCTCCCACGTTACAGCAGGACGTCGGTTTCCTCTCGAGAGGAGGCGATCCACTCTGGGCTGTTCTCTCTATCACCAAGTGGTCAGAACGTCTTGGAATATGGAACACGTTCCTCTTAAAGCAGGGATGTCAAACTCAAATATACAGTGGGCCAAAATTTAAAACTTGGACAAAGTTGCGGGCCAATATTGATACTCATTGAAAAAATTGACCCAAACAGGTTCAAACAATATGGAATAAGCAAAGCTTGATATAACTTTATATTGCACACAATATTGCAATTATTGCAATTCAGATTTTAAAAAACACGTCAATGACATTCATTTCTTGAATAAAATAAAAATAAAAATTATATGTTTCTTTTTTATTTGCAGCTTTCTTGAATCTAAATTTAAGAGTAATCTTTTTCCACAGGCTAATATTAAATTCAAAAAATAAAACAACAATATTAGACCATTGACTAAAAATAATATCCATCAATGAATGTGCAACCATTCAAACCCATGCCTTGGACTAGCAAGAGACAGTGCATCCTGTCAGGAATGAAATATGGAAACTGTGCGGCACCCACAGCATTATACTTTGACTTCAGTGTGTCACTACACTGGAGTTCAATCAGCTCCATTTGGAAGTTGGTAGATGCATTTTCCAAGTCAACTGCAAACGGATTACTGAGCAGTTCAAACCTACATTTCTGGACATCAAAGTCCGCAAATCGCCGGGAAAACTTTGCGTCGAGTACGCTCCTGTTTTCTGCCTTTCTTTTCGCCACTTTTGGGACGGGTGGCACAGTCGCTATGACTACTGTCAACAGAGGAGAGGGTGTTTATGGGTCCAGTACTGATTGACGCGCCAAAACACGGGCAGAGCATTCTGGGATTTGTAGTAGACAGACAGACAGACAGAGTACTTTATTAATCCCTTTGGGAGGTTCCCTCCAGGAAATTGGCATCTCCATCGCTTCTCATATATTGCTCTGTTTAGAATACAAAATATAAAGTAGAATATAAAGTAGTATTAGGGGTACATGCACTCTATAATACCGGCGGGCCAGCTCTAGTTGTCATTTGGTATATTTGGCCCGCAGGCCAGAGTTTGACACCTCTGTCTTAAAGGCAGGAAGAAAAAGCTGTTGTTTGGCTGTAATTCAAAGCGAGTCTACCTACAGGCAGATATGTTGCTTTTAATCCTGCCCTGTTTCCTTCTGGACATCTAGACCAAAAGACCAGGAAACAGTCCCGGGAGTCTGCTGAAGATGGGAGTTTCATTTTAGATTTGAGCAACAGTTAAACAAATATTTGTAAATGTTGTTTGACAGCGTGTTCAGAGGAAGAGCTTCTCTGTAGTCGCACATTATTTCTGAATCTGTTTGTGCCAGAAATGAAGAAGGGGCCACACACCACAAATCTCTTTTCAAGCAAACCCCTTCTTCACATTTGATTCTTTTACATTGCCTGAACTTGACCAACTAAATTACATTGCTCTGTTGAGGGCTTTTGATTTTGAAGACTCCGTTTGGGTCTTCGTGTCGTCATCATTAAACACGACGGGCAAACAGAAGCACTTTCCTGTGCGCACAAGCGAAAATTATTGTGTGTGGGATTGTCAGCGTCCTCGCATCTGCTTCTCTGTCTGTACGCTCCAATGTGTTTGTGCACGAGAGAGACTGTTATCTTTGACTTTCGTGTATATCATCAGCGTTGCATCAGCGCGGCAGTGGAGTTTTGTGGAGACTCGTCCCAGAGCAGCTCTTCTCAGGCCTCTGTTTTGAGGAACACAAAACCGCTTTGAACTTGTGTAAATACTCTGCATTTAATTCTCGGGTCTTGTCTTGGAAAGCCGGACGGCCTCAATGGAATGTGCTTGTGTTAACTTAATTTCAATTCATTCTTCTGAGGGAGAAATATTTTACTGTATCATTTGCAACACATTACCTCCCAGTTTTCCCAGTTTGACAAACGCTTTCTCCAAATTCGAACCAGCTCTCAAGTGACTCGGAGCGTCCACGCAACGGAGTGTGTGTACAGTATGTTTATCAGCCTGTTGGATAGTTGTGTGTGTGTGATTTCACTGAGTGCTGAAGCCAGGGCAGGATTAGCTCAGCGTTTCTGTCACTAACATGCTTCATTAGTAAAGATGAACTCAGCCAAGCAGGCAGACAGACGCAGTCTGACAAAACAGCTGAACAAATGTGGGAGTGTGTGGAGAGATGTGAGCGCAGACAGGTGGTGGATTCAGGGTTGGGTGAGGTCATGTGAGGTCAAGCACTTATGTTAACTATTTCATTCATTTAATCAGATACTCATTAAATTCTTAATAAGGATTATAAATAATTGCTGTACATGTTCTGTCCATGTTTGATAAACTTTGTTTATCTGCAGGATGAAAAAATGTTTGAGGAATAAATTCAGGGTCTGGGCCTTGAAGGCGGGACACAGCAAAGGAAAAATAGGGAAATGTAAAATTAGAAAGGCAGAGAAAAAGGCTTAGGAGAGAAGGAGAGAGGAAAATATGGGACAGCAAGAGTGTGAAAAGGGAGGAAGATAAGGAAGCAGAGAGGGTTTTTATTATTATTATTTGGCAGAACTTAACCAACCTGCTGTAGGAAATGAAAAAAAGGAAAAATGTAAAAGTATCATTCATATACAAAAATGACTTAAACATGAAAGTAAAACAAGCATCTAGAGTTTTGCTAGAGGAAAAGGGATCAGAGGTGGAGAGAAGGAGACGAAAGACAAATAAATGTACTTTATGTTGTAAGATTTCATTCAAGCACAAAGGGAAAATAGATCATGGATTCAGACAGAAAAAGGAGCAAGAGTATTACAGCAAATGATGAAAAGTAGAAAAAAATATAATAAGTGTGATATAGTAAAAGGGTAAAGACATGCTGAGTGTAAGGAAGGAATCAAATGTAAAGTGTGTGTGTTTTAAAGAGGATGGAGGAGAAGGCTTGATGGAAACTCTGGCTCAGAAAGAAAAAAAAATGGAGACAATAAGTGAATATAAGCTAAATCTGAGAGAGTGCTCCTCTAATGGATGACAGAAAAATGGGGAGCGTCTTCACATCTGCTTTAGAGAGGGAGGAAGATGACGAGGAGGAGGAGGAGGAGGAGGTGGAAAGATGTAGAGAGAGGGATAGACTGAGGAAAATGACAACTTCTTGAAGGGAGGAGTGTGATCTTGACTCATCTTCATCCAACACGATTTCACTCTTTCTATGAGAGACAGATACGCAGTCAAAGCGCACGGTGCTGAAACAGACACAGTGTCAGACGGCGTTGCTTTTAAAAGGCTGCGAAGGGAGAGAAAATGGTGTTAATGGCTCCAAAATGCTTTTAACACTCCTACCCACACAAGACTCCAGCTTTCTCCATCTTGCTCTCACTGGTGCAATTACAGCATGAGGGCCCCCGGTTTGAAATTTGGGTTGGTGCAAAATGGTCGCTGTGCCATCAGATGGAGGCAAAATGAGGAGGAAGCAAAAAGTGGTGCGCATAAATCAAGGTTATAGAAATCTGGGATATCTAGAATTTTTTTTGTTGCATTAAAATGGATGTACTCCATTGGTTTACATGCAGCCTGGCTGTGCCTCAGATGTTCAGCGAGCTGCTCTCTACGGTGGCCCTGAGAGCTCAAAACACTGCAAGTAGACAAAACACAGAAAAGTTAAGAAAACCTCTTCACCAATTTCACAACATGTGCGCAGCCTTAAAAAAAAAAATCCTGCATAGAGAGAAAACACAAACAAATACAGATAAGGATCGTTCACAGCTGGGACATGCTGGTTACATTTGAGTAATTTTCCAACACCTCTCTTATACTCAAATAACTTCATGAGTCACAAACCGTGGCAACAACAAGCACGTCCCAGATGTGTGCGTCACCTTTCACGTCCCCTGGAAACAATTTCTATTGTTGTCTGTGCTTCGTTTGCAAAGACGAACTTGTGTCTCGAGTCTCGTGACCTTTAGGATTTCTTAATGGCGGATGTGATTTGTCACGGCAGGAAAACAGCACATCTGTAATCAACAACATCAACGTCTGTCACATTCCACGTTGAACTGCTTTGGTCACGCTGTTTGTCCGCGCTGACTCAGCAGAGTCGTCGTTAATGTTATGAGCAACACCTGTGCTTTTCCTGCTGTGACCAGTCAAATGGTCTCCTGTGGTACAGACCTGTTTATGAGTAAAGTTTCCTGTTCTCAAAGCCACTCTTTATGTTAATCTTTAAATGGTCAGTGGTTAAATTGACAATGTGCTTCATCAGAACTGCTGGTCGAACAGGAAACCCCCTCGCTCTGCACTTTGTAACTTTTCAAAACAGACGATGCGACATTCACATCCACTTAACACTGAATGTCTTCCAGGAGAGACTGTTTAAAAGTGTGAACCGTTATTGTATTGTATTGTATAAACAATATCTCCCTCCCCTGTGACGGTCGGCTTTGAAAAAATTACACTTTTTAAAAAAATTTGACGAATGCCATCCTTTTCTAGCATAACCTGGCTCCTAATACCTCACCCATACAAAGTCATGAATATCAGGTTTTGATTTGACACTAACTGGGGATTGACAGGTTTTTATTGCTTCCTTTGGCTCTGATTCTAAACATTTCACATATTTTATTCCAGAGTTGATTTCTACTGTGTAAGAAAGAATCTTGGTGCTACAGTTAAACTGATCAGAAGACCCATTCATGTCTGCTTAGTTCTAACAAGCTCCTGAGAAATCAAAGTATTCTATTGCAAAGATTATTTCTTATTGAAAAGCAGCAGAAAAGAAAGACTTGAGTTGGGTTCAACGAGCCAAAGACGAGCTCCACACGAGCAGAGAGGTGTGGGTGATTCACAGCTTTTAAACTTTGTCTAATACATATCATAGACCAAGGCCGCTCGCTGCTTCATCGACAAGCAAAATGATCTCAAAGTCACTTCTAATTTGCAGCGAAAGCCAAGGAAGTTATTGATTGCTGTGAACTACTGTCAAGTCCTCTGTGAGCCGTGTTAAGAGAGCATTTTCCTGACCTTGGCCAATGTTAAATAAACAAAGTTCATCCATCAGTATCCTGACTGTGTAATTCATATGATGTAAAGTCTCTTTGATTTTTGGGGTATATACATCCTGTAAGACACATTTTGACACTGTGTCCTTGTGTAAAATATTACACTTACCGGCGTGATGGGGATGCTGTAATTTATATTTTTCATCTACTTCACTATAATTGCAATTTTCATAAAATATGGAGCGACGATGCATCTCGTCAATACTGCCCAAGGGGATGCGTACATTATACATCAAGCTTGATATATTTACTGTTGCCGTGTCTTAAAGCACCGTTAAATTACATTTCTGATGTTAAGATGTGATCGAGTGGGGTCCTGGCGAGGTAATAATGCTGCTCATGTGACTCGAATCACCGAGTGTGTCTGCATGTGTCTGTCAGTCTTTGTGATTGACTCCCAGCACACGTGTCATGTTGTGCCAGCTTCGCATAACTGAACGTGCTTATTTATTATCTTGCAAAAACAAAATGTAGATTAGCAGCTACAAATAAGGAGCCAAAGAGAGACCCCCTCCTCACACACACACACCCTGCCTTCCACCACACTCCACTAATATAAAAAAAAAGGTGTAATCCTGAGTCAGGATTTTGCACGGACGTGAATAATGGCGTCGAAGTTTCCACCAACATCATCAAAAACAGGTCAGACGCTCACAGACACTCACTATAAATGATGTAGCTGAGGGTCATCCAGGGCAGCCAGTCTGGACTTTATTTAGAGACATTGTCTGTCTATGATCTGTTTGCAATTGTGTGTTAAGTTCAGTGTGTGAGTCTGTGATCAGTGTCCACATGCAGCGCTGTGTGTATGTGTGTTTTGATGAGTGATGGCAGACACACTGAGGTGTCAGAGAACAGACTTCCTTTCCTACAGCCTGTCTGTGCTCTAACACACACACACACACACACACACGCACACACACACACACACACACACACACACACACACACACACACACACACACACAGATGAGCCCAACGTCTTTCTGCTACCGTGTGATTACAGAATGATCATTGCACTCTCAAATTACACACATTCAGGTAATTGCAATAAAAAAAACCCGGCGAACCCACTGAAAGGTCACACTCGTGGAGCTTGTGATTACTGACGTGTTTTTCAAACCAATCCAGGAAACCGTCCTCGAGTGACGATTACATAACGTAAAGTAATCAAGCTTTTTCAGACTCTGTTTTGGGTGCAGAACGGCTTTTATGTTGAAGTGTGTCTTTCCGACCCAGAGAGGGATGAATAAAGTTCATTTTTCTCTCTATCGCTCCACTTGCGTCCTTGTCTTCAAAGAGCGTTTCCTCCAAACTTTAGCCAGTCTTTCAATATGACTTTGTTCCAGTTAAAACAACAGCTAATGGCCTTTTTTTTTCGTCAGATTAGTGCCGCAAACATCTTCACCACAGTGACTGAACCGAGCACTAATTCACAAAGAGCACGAGGTGATTTCTCTGTCCTCTCCTGTCTTCCACTCCACATAATGGATTTTACCCACACTAGAATGAAGTCATTACATTTTACAGACCTTGTGGAGGAAAAAAACAACAACCTGAGACTGATGGTGAAGCAGAATCTGTATGAGCCGTGTGTTTTGCAGAGGGGAGTGTTTGGAGCTCATGCTGCTTGTTTACTCAGCGGTTGAAGTCATGTCTGATTTGTTTGGCCTTGGAGATGCTTCTGATTTTTGAGAGAAATGATACAGTTGGGCAAGTGGTTCTGCAGACTTATTTGCTACATAAACTGTTTGTGTAGTGTGGTTGGAGATGAAAACTAAATGTTGAATTGCACCAACTGAAGATTGATGGAAACAGCAGCAGTAGTTTAGTTCTTGTTGAATAGATCACATAAATCGATTAAAAGTGAAATCTGTAACTGTCTGACCTCGTGTCATTGCTGCCCACAAACAGCTACTAGATGAAAGACCTCAACTAGTGCGCCTTATGACCCTCCCACACAATGTGCAAAACATTACATTTACATGCATTATTCCGACTAAAACCAGGGACCATTGCGGTGAGAGTGAAAAGCGATCCAGGAAGTCCAGTTAGAGGAACAGATTAATATGTTTGAAAGCTTATCAGATGCTAAAGCGGTGCACACAAGTTGGGAGACAGAATTTTACATCTAATTTATCACAGCAACTATTTTATGTGTTGTCCCAACAGTAGAAATACAGTGTTCACATTACAAATTAGTTCACAAGGAATGTGCACTTAAATATATAGGATTGGCCAAAAGAAGCTCCTCACCCAATCCATCCTCATACCTAAACTACAGAGGAGGTAATTTAACATAACCTACTCTATATGGCCATTTTCCAGTAACAAGTGTACCAGCCATAGACTGCATAAAATATGGACGTAGTGTCCGTGACGTCACCCATAGGTTTCTGAAGAGCAAAAATGAAGCAAATCGTAGTGCGTAGCCATCTTGGTAGCCTACCTCCGGTTACTCCAAATATGGACAAAGAGGTGGAGCGAGGGCGGAGCTGAGGCGAGTCGAATGAACGCTATTGGCTGAAAAAAAGCCGTTGAAAAAAGCCGCTTTATTCGAAATAATCAAACTAGTTACGGCTAACCAGCTAGGTTAAACGCTAAATAGCGTTGCTAGCCGGCTAACCCCACGACGATCTCTTTCCCAAACTCAGTGACTAGAATTAGCTGGGGTGTCGCCCTTTAGACCGTCAGTCCATAGCTGTCAATCAAAGTGGCGCCACGTAGATTGACAGCTATGAACTGTGCATAATGATGTATGCTGTATATTTTAAACGAACGCCTTATAAAAAAATTCGGCCCCCCCCCCCAGGGTTGTCATGGAGTAGAAAAACAGCTTATGAGACTAGAGCCATGTTTTGAACCAGGCTGTAAATATGTTTTTTTTTCTGTCATAAAATCGGACAGTTTAACATGGGGCTCAGATGTAATTGACTCACTTCAGCAGCCTGCTCTAGCGGTTATTCGAGGAACTGCAGCTTTTTTGCACTTCCGCATTGGCTTCATTTTTCAGTGCCGGAGGTTGCCGCTTGGTACCAGCAAACACATGTTCAGTGTTGTGAATTGGTCACAGTAGGATAAGGATTAGGCGCTAAAACTACTAGGTTAGGTTTAGGAGAAGAGATCATGGGTTTAAATAAATGCATTCGCTATATGTTAGTTACATAAGTTTACTTTCACTACACATGGTAATGTATGCAAGATCAAAGAAGTCATAGTTTCCTTTTGGTTTCACATGGGAAATGAACCATGGCCTTCTGAGTGAAAGTCCTGTGTTGGACCTGGACTTTGTCACCTGGCTTCCTCTTTTACTTTCGTCATAATTACTCTGCTCACCAGAGCCTATCACTGCCTGAAAAACATAAATATGGGTCGTGCAGATGTGCAGATGGACCGGCTCCATTCAAACGAATAAGAGAGCTTCATTTCTGTCACGCAGGGCTCAGATTGGACCGAACGTGGCCGTACGTCTACACCTGCCGATGAAGACCAAATGATGTGATAGAAAGCTCCAGAGCAACTACGAAATGGACTTGGAGGTAAGGTTGTTTTATCAAATGGGCACAACTGTTTGTCAGAAGCAGACGTACAAACTACAGAACAGGAGTTTGTGTTTAGTGACTGACTGAACATTTTTTGTTGTCTTGTAAAACTGCAGCATTATAGACCCACACACACACACACACACACACACACACATTACAAGATCAAGATAGTTTATCTAAACAGGAAACAGCTTTTGCACAATATGGAAGCCATAGACAAATATCGGTCATATTGAATCTCTTTTACAGAATTATCATACATTATTTTGTTACTGGTCTTAATATAAAAGCACCTGCCAGCAATTTTACCTTCATGTTGAAACTTTATATACTATCATTATTGAGCCCTTACAAGTAGGCTCCAGTGCTTTTTTTCCCTTTCTCCTATAGCAGCTGTTTCAATACCAGCAGTGGGAAGATAAAGCTAAACAGGGTGTTCAGTGCGGCTTACATTCCCGTAACATAAGTGGCTGCGTGTTTATCAAGCAGTGCAGGGAAACAGCCTTGGAATGCTTAGGTTTTTATAAAGTAGCCGCGGATAAAGTGCCACGATGTGTGAGTGCTTGTGCAAAGACCACAGACGTCCCTCCCCAGCTGTGGTTTAGGTAGAGTTTTTATTTATTGTTTATTCAGTGGCTTAGAGGTTTCATATGTGAAGTCTCACACTCGTTGGGTATTTTGGTCTGTTACAGTAGCTGGAGGCAGCAGAACAGCCACAAGGTAAACAGGAATTTCAGAGCAGATGCCTTTGGATTCAAGGGTACAGCTGGAAGTTGTGTGCTTCTCAGTTCCTGTCCATCGCTTGTCTCTAACCACACAGGGACAGAGGATTTCTTCTAAATGAACTTTACTACTAAGATATAATGATCCTGTTAGTAGAGATTTATTGTAGTTTGCTCATGATCAATGTTCCAGTCGGAGACCTGTTGGGACTTCTTTCACTGTGCTATGTCGGACACAGGCAGCTGCCTGCTTGCCGAGCCTCATTCACTTAATCGATGGCTACATGCAGCTGATCCGCAACGTCATTTAATTAGTTTTGTTGCATGCATTTTTTCCCTTTATGTGCTACAGATATACAGTTTGTTTTGTAAAAGAAGAATCATTAGTCAAGTCATCGTTAGGTGTAGACACCACTGAACAATTGGAAATTGTAAGTAGGCGTTAGAAATTAGATTTGCTGATCCAGTTATTGAATTTTTATATACTTTACATTTATGTTGAGAGTAGCAGATGACTTTAAAATTGATGCATAAAAAGCTGATATTTGTGCATGAAAGTGTCTGTCACCCAAAATCTCACCACTGTGAAGGTGTCCCTTTTCTTTTTTTTTTTCACACTGAAGGTGGCAGCCCTACCTGTACGACCTCATATTACTACAAGCATGGCTGCCGACTTGTTCTAAACAACTGTGCAGACACAGCAGACGTTAACAGATTTCATGATGATTTCCTGAACATCTGAGTTTCTTGTCTCCCATAATTCTCCCTCCAGTGTCATATGATTTAGTTGAATCTTACATCTTAGTTGTTGTAGAGCAGAACTGTTCTGTTCAGCTGGAAGTCAACCTGCCTGTAACTTGCAATGAGGATACATTTACTTTGTTATGAGGTTCAGCAATTCTCATTTTAAGCTTGTTTGTGCTTTAATATGAGATATTGAAGCTACTGTAAAATCTACACCATGTAAATACACAGTCTGTTCCACTGAAGCATGTGACAGCATCTGTATTCCAATAAGGAACACAACAAAACCAACAGCCTCCGATCCGTCACCAGAAAGCATCTATTACAGTGGCTTTGTGTGTGTGTGTGTGTGTGTGTGTGTGTGTGTGTGTGTGTGTGTGTGTGTGTGTGTGTCAGCTGCTCTCTGTAGCCTTCACTACCATGTGTTTCCTGTTTTTTTGCACTTTTTTTTCTGGTCCGACCAACCCCAGCTCTCCCAGACGGGTTTCTCTCACATGCACCGCACACAAAGCAGAAAATAATTTATAATTCACAGACAAACCGCAGACGACACGCTTTCCTGCTCGGAGCGGTCACCAGGTGAAATCTGTCACTGTGTGATGCTGTTTTCCAGAAGCTGTTATTTCCTTCTTTCATGTTGTTTTTGGATTCACTGTGTTCCCTCCATCTATTTTGAGAGGTGCTCGGGCTGAGTGTATGCTTTTGTATGTGTGTTTTATTTGCTGTGCTCTCTTTTGTGTGAAATGACACAGGGAGTGAAATCACGTTTTTTTTTTTTATTCATAAAGGTTGGTGGGCTGCAGGGAGGGTGAGAGTTGGGTAACAAGAAGAGAGTGATCAGGGTAACATGTTGAATCTATCAGATATGCAGGGAAGAGCAGGGAAGGAGATCAGTAACTATGGATAATTATGTTATTTATTTATTCTGGTATGTTGGTTTATTTAACAAGGCCAGTGCACATTAATAGATATTACTATTGTGAATATGCAATAGATGACTGGCTGACTCCCTGGACAGCCTTTACACAATTCAGCACACAATTCTTTTCACTATATATATATATATATATATACACACATACATACATACATACACACAGCTATTGATGCAAGCATGCAGACCACAAAGATGGGACAGACAGGACATTCATTGCCAGTTCCAAAAGTGTATGCAGTGCATGTCCCTGCCAGACCGTGTCTTGTCCAAGGAAGCAGCCTCCTTGGATAGACAGTGAGTTTCACCTCGGGAGTTTCACGGTGTCTCCTGCAGATCGTTCCGTGTACACGTGTACTGACCAACCTTTAAGATTCACTGCAGCGGCCGGGGTGTGGTTGGGAGCGTTGCCACCTGTGAGCGCTGCCAACTCTGTTTGTCGCGCAGGCCGAGCCAGACGCGCCGCTGCCAGGAAATGAACCTGCTTGAAAGCAGGTGATTATTTTAGCGCTGTTCCCTCACAGCACGAAGGACCGGGGTGCAAATTTAGCATTTATGTTTTCTCCTTTTCCTCCAAGTTTACAGCATGATTTTCTGATGTGACCATGTAAAATAAGATTGCCCAGTTCTAATATATTGTTGTTCTATCTGATGTTGCAGATTTGAAGCAACTTTAATGTTAAAAACGTGCAATTCATGCATTTAACAAGATCACAATTGCTCCAGTTGATGGATGACAGTTGTTTGTTCTGCAGGTGTTTCCAACTTGTGATCCTTTGGTTCAGACAGTAAAAATATCATATATTTTTGTTCATATTCATTTTATTAGTTTGTGTTTCTTTGACATTGATCAGGGAATGTGCATAATTGGACAGTAATATATGGTTTGGCTGCAGCTGTGTGGACGTCTGTGTCATGGTTCAAGCATATTTTGGATATAATTGGCAAACGTTCTGCAAATAAGTCACAATCATATCGGAATTTAGCAAGATCACGAGACAAGATAAAAGAAGAGTGTAAGCTTAGAAGGAAAGTTGTCTTGGATCGACTGAGATATGTTTTATTCACTACATTCCTCTGCACATGTGATGTTTTATGTAAAGCACTGTACCGAAATGTTATGTTAATTTGATAGGTGAGCATGAAGAGGTTTAGAAAAAGTAAGTGAGGTTGGTCTAGTGAGCAGTTTCCATGTTGGTTTACTGCATGTGGAATGAAACCACATGGAAAAAACAGGAATCATGCTGTGTGTGTGTGTGTGCGTGCACCACAGAAGATCCAGTAGTTTCACAAAGCAACCCGACTAGAATATGTCACTTGGGAGGCAAAGCTCTTAATCTCATTTAAATGCAGCTCAAACTTCTGTTTTCCTCTGTCTTGTTGATGTTTGCGGTTTTCTTTATGCAGGGTTTGGTGGGTCGTATGTCTGTGAGGCCCTATACAAGTTTTATGTGTTTATTTATGCATGTTTTGTTTGCTACAAGT